>JAXBDA010002367.1:0-43335 GCA_036023075.1 Gaultheria prostrata
AATGTAAAGTAGCCACTTGACCGTGACACAATTATGACGATCGAGATCGATAACTTCATTGTGCTTGATGATTAAATTATTCATATTAAATTTTGGCTCCATTGGGTTTAGAAAATCCCTTGACCATGACACAATTGATAGTAAACTAAGTCTTGTGCAGTAGTTGAATGTATAATTACCACACGACAGGGACACAATCATGACGATCAAGATCACCGATTTCATTCTGGTTGTTGATTAAAATATTTATTCTAATTTTTTGCTCGATCGGATTTAGAAAACTCCCTCATTAGGGTGCAAATTTATTATGCAGCAAAATAATATTTCCCATCCAATCAAGGTCTAACAATTTTACGTGATTAACTTCAGTTCTGGTACGAATTATCTATTAATTCATATATTGTGAAACATAAACATATTCATAAAATATCATATAATTTGGATAAAGTTAAATTTTTTTTATAAAACAATGTAATGTTATTATTAAGATAAAGTTAACTTCAATCTATTATTGCTTTCTGTACTAATTTGCAGTTGGTGTGTAAACTTAACATATTTTGCGACCCAACATCCTAGTTGCTTAAACATTTAACATAGAGATATAATGCAACCATGTTGTTCGTGGTCGCAAAAATATCATGTGTTGGTCACAGTAAATTTTTCTTCAACATTATTATGCGACTAGATACATTTTGGTTGCAAAATGACTTTTTGCTGTTCGCAGAAAGCTTTCCCGCCGGCGGGAAAAATTGGCGCCAAGTAATAGGCGACTCACTTTTGCTGACTAGCTCTCCTAGTCGCTATTTGTAACAACTTTTCACTAATCGCGACCAAGTTAGCGTACAGTCGCTAGAGACCATGTTAAAAGCAACCAAATTTAATTGGTCGCAAAAACTTAGTCGCTAACTAAGCAATTTCTTGTAGTGTCTATTGTATTATTTTCTGAAAATTGAGGGTGTGACAACTTGGTATCAAAGCTTAGGTTCGAAAACTTAGGAACCGTGGGGAGACTTGAAGTCTCGGGGCTAAAACCAATGCATTGTTTTCCCATGAAAGAAAATTATTTTCACATTCATTGCGTGCTTGGTGGAGTGACGTACATATCATTATGCGGCATTGTAGTTACGCTTCCGTGAAGTAGTATTGAATTGATTATCCGTATAGGGATTGAGTTTGGAGTTGTGACCTTGTTGAGATAGCGTTATAATTACTCCTATTGGTATGGTACGGTACCGGTACCGGTCGATACCGGGTACCCTATCGGATTTACCGCAACTCTATCTATATATGTATAGGGGAGGGTTCAAGAGATACAAAATTTGACATTTTCAATCCCATTTTCTAAAAATCAAGGTACCCCCCTTAAACCCACTTAATCTATGTATATTTAGTCCATACTTGTTGTATTTGATGTTTGGCAGTGATAGAAGTTGAACCCATACATCACAAAGTTTTTTTTATAATCTGTCCGTTCATAAATCATGATTTTTGGGTCACTTTGAGACCAAATTAGAAAATGTGCATAACTACAATCTTGTAGATCTTGAAATTCTCTTAAATTTTGATGTATAACTTTCCTCGATCGGAGTTCGGAGTAAAAAGTTATGACCGAAATATGGTGACAGCTCTGTTCTGCCCTTGTTTTTTACAAAACCGGCCGGTACCCGACCGGTATGGCCCGGTATTGGACACGGTACGGTATTGGGGTTCCTTGATACCGTTTTTATACAAAACCGGTACGGTACGACTTTCATAACCTTGGCCCGAATTGATGTACTGCTTAAAACCAACTTTCCTATTCCTCAATTTTAAGAATAGATTTTTTCTACAAGAAGGTACTCTATTTAAGACCCTAACTTAAACTAACTCTTGAAAATAACAGTCTTCGGACTTGTTACTCTTTACTGTTTTTTTGGAATTTTTTTCACTTTATGGTTTTGTTTTTTGTTTTTCTTGTCTTTTTGAAAATAATATACGAGTTTCAGTCATAATTTTGCATTTTTGCGAAACCTCTTGTCGAGAAGAATCACCGAACTTGAAATGTTTGACGCAAAAATAACAAATGTGAAAAAAATAAAATAAAAATACAAACCAGAAAGTGCAAAAAATTCTTAAAAAAAAAGGTTAGAGAAACGAGACGTCAATACGTTGTAGAGAGTAGAAATTGGGCCGTGTTGTCTGAAGTGATAATGGGGATTAAGAAAATGAAGAAAAAAACCTTGCTACACATACCGACGGGTTGGTACAGATCATGTACCGAGCGGTGCTGGGGACACCCTTGTTAGTCCCAAATGGTCAATCCGAACTGTTCATCGATCTCAGAATCAAATTTTGAATGGGCCTACGTGGGAATCGATCCAATCGGACGGCCCTAAGAGGTCGATCCAAAATCACCCCATTTCATGCAAAAAATATTTGAATGAAATGGGTTGATTCTGGATCGAGCTCTTAGGGCCATCCGATTGCATAGATTCCCAAGCAGCCCACTCGGAATTTGATTCTGAGATCGGTGAACGGTTCGGATTGACCATTTGGAACCCACAAGGGGTTTTCCGGCACCGGTCTGTACGTTATCGGTACCAAATGGTTGGTACCGCTGGATTTTATCGATTAAGATAATTCTTGTATTGCATATTGGTATTAGAAAGCGGCAAATCAAGGGGTACAGATACCCTTGTACAGACCATGTACAGATGGGTCTCAGGGACCCACAAGTGGGTCTCACATGAACGATCGGAGTCGTTCAATCATCTTACAATAAGCTTCATCGGATGTGTGTAAATGGTTGATTCGAAAATCCCCCATTTCATTCAATCGATCACTTACACACGTCCGATGAATCTGATTCCTCACGGAGCCCCTTGGTAAATTATTCTAAGATGATTGAACGGTTCGGATCGTTCTTATGGGACCTACAAGTGGGTCCTCAAGATTCATCTGTGTATATGGTTTGTACAAGTGTATCTGTACCCCTAGCATTAGAAACACAGAGAAGACAATGATGAGTTCGACAAGGTCATGAAGGGCCTGCATTTAGTGGTTGTCGTGAACACATAGAGAAGCGTGTGCCGGTAGTGTTGGTCTTCTTGAGATTCCCAATGTCGATTAACATACTTTAAAAAACCAGTAAGTCTAGGTACCCACAAGGTACCCAAAATATAAAAATCAATGATTTTGAAATTCTGGATAAATTTTGGGTATATTTTATGTGTATGTAGTAGTTTTGTTAAAAAACATAGGGCCAATTTACATCTCAAAGTTTTTTTTCTTCTTTTTTCCGGACAAATCATCTCAAAGTCCAAGGCTGAGTTTTCACCTTATTGTTCGTCTTTACTTAATGACAAAAGACAATTTGTTTTCACTAAAACTACTATTTAGTCTATTTAGTTAGGAAAAATGATTTTTCCTTTTTTTTGTCATTCTTAAATCCTAATCTATTACATGGGAGGGGTAGTGGGACTCGATCAGGGCCGGCCCTGATATTTGGGTTGTCCAAGCCCAACCTAAAATTTGGTTGCCCACTTACTATAAAGTCATACAAAATAAAACGATATATAATTAAAAAAAAAAATATTACATTGTGCTTTTAGCTTGAATTACATCAAAATGTAATCCCAATTATTGTATTTTATGATTAACACGATCCGATTTAAAAAAAAAAACTTCTCCTTGAAAGTTTTTGATTGCAAAAGTGCTTCATAGAATTCTAAATATAGCTCTGTATGTTATGTACTCCCTCCGTCCCAAAATTATACTCCCTTTTGGGGTTATGTGTCGTTTTCAACGATTTATATCTTTTACCGTGAACCTAAAAAAATATGCATTGTGGATCTTATTTGATACATCTCATTGAAAACTTTAATACAGTGCGAAAAGAATTCAAAAATTATTTTTGTAAATACACTATTTTTTAGTTTGAAAATTGCTCATAGTTTCATAGTGGACTATCAAATTGGGACGGAGGGAGTAGTTTTTTTATTCTTCAATTGAGTCATGTTCTTTTGTTATCCGAGAACTCTTAGCGCCCATTCAAACGTAAAAAGATATGATTGTTAAAGGTTTTTTTAAAATAAAAATATTTGCCTTTTATTTTAACTATGATATGTGTGAAAAAAATAATAAATTTGATTGATTTTGTTTTTTCAATTCCAACCATTACGATAAAGTTTTTAATTTACTTTAATTTTTTCTTTGCTAAATGAAAATTTTCTCACAAAAGTAATTTTAGTGATGTAATTTTCATAATATTATGGACCGGAAGGGAAAAAAACAAAGCCAAAAACAATAAAATAGAGAAATAAAAGAAAAAGGGCAGCTCAAAAAGTCATGGTTGGGGGAGAGGGCGCTGGGAATCGAACCCAGCTCATCCAAAAGAATAGCAGTAACGGTTGCCAATAAAGAAGTGAAAATAGTTGCTCATTCAGTTCAGAATATTATTAGGGGGACCCCTATAATAAATTTGATTGGATTAGTACTTCCATGGTTGATTTGGATTTATCATCAAGGATTAGCGAGCATGCTCTATTAAAGTATGCATATATAATTAATCGCATAATTACTTAACAGTAGTTTTCTTTCTATTACACATTCGGACAAAGTTGAGTCCTTCACACACCAATAATAATGAAAATGTATAGGCTCCACGAATTCATCACCTAGGGTCTCCCTAATTGTCAAAGCTATTTATGATTCCATAAAGTCCTGTTCCACATTGGCAACCTAGATCCAGCTGAAAAAATGGAGAACCACTACCATTAGGGGATGATAATTATGTGACAAACTCAAAAGGTAGGTAGCTATCAATAAAGTTGGGAACCAATTGGCCTTCAATGCATTTCTATTGCCATGCTCCACACATATGGTAATTTCCTAGTTTTTCTTTGGACCAAATTTAAATGAAACAAGGCTCGCTAGCTCCAACGATCTTTGATAATTAGCGTTAGTTTCCATTAGTCCTTTGTGATAAAGCAAGCCGGGTTTTTTGATGCATAATCTTGGATGCACACAATTTGAGTTGCGTTTGCACCAGTTGAGTGCATGAAGAGACAATGGATGGAATATCTAGGATCCGTAACTAAAATCATACGATAAAGTGAAGGTTTACTAAAGCGTAGTCAGTGGTTTTTACCATACAAACACATGGTTATACTGGTGGCCAAGCCACTTATATCAGGGAACGTAGAAATGTAGAATCTATCATAACCATTAATAATCTCATCAAAATTGTGGCAGTTCCGCCATTGTATTAAGAGTTGTAAAGTTTAGGGTTATCCAAACTAGCCCGTTTGAAGTCTGGCAATGTTAAGAGGCATAGAATCCTTAGTTAGCGCTGATATTTCACACGGAGATCTAGTACTAAAGTATGTGTCTAGGAAGACAATAATGTTCGGATGTTCCAGCGTTAGTTACATAGACCATTGATGAATTTAAAACAACTCTTTGACTAACCATTTACTAAGTCCATGTGGGACGTATCTGAAGCCAACATTTCAACAAAGGCATGCTAAAGACTGGATCAATGCCCTAGAAAACGTTTCCTGTCGATGCACATATCAGCTGTCTATGGAGAAATGTGACTTTTTAGAAAGGACAAAGAGGGATTTAATTTAATGAAAAATTTCTCGACAGGGATGGCGGTGTTACTCACAATTAGATGACCTTGGGACCCACAGCAGGTATGGATTGGGGAGATAATTAAAGCCTTAAATTAACCATGCTTTATAATCAGAGATTCAGAGTAACATGGTTATATAGTTGATAAGGCATTAACTAACCATGCTTTTATAGGAGATTTGGAAGAATGTTTGATGATGATTGCTCATTGCCAGCTAAAATGTTTTAAAAATCAAAGAAGGTCCTACTCTGCTAAGACAAACAAATTCATTATAAACTAAAAGCCATCCGAGAACAAAACCCAAGAGGTCAGCAAAAAGCCAACAAAAACACAACAAACAAACTGCTAAAAGCACCCAACCTACTTACAATTGAAACAACAAAAACCAAATGGACAAGCTGAACGCCGAAAGAACAAACCTAAAGAAAAAGCCGAATACCAAGAGAAACAAACCAAAACCCTCAAAGACTCTGGAATTAAAATTCCAAAAAAAGAGAGGCACCTTCTTTAAAATCATCATCTTCCTCTAAGAAATCTCCTTCCCCCAAATCTCCAAGAGCATTGAACTAGTATTTTTTGATTTCTTTTTTTTCTTTTCTTTTGTTTAATAACCTTCAAATCCGAAGAGGAGACCCAATTGGGTTTGGCCAAAAATGAACAATCACTGTCTTGTGGTCGGTTTGAACTTGTATACCTACACGGGCTACACTACACAGCTTTGTTTTTGTCCTCCCCATTAAGGCCATTCAGCGAAACTGGGCCAAGGACACCAGCATTCCATGTCTCGAAATGTGGGCCAATATTCTGATTTTATAAGAAAAGGCATCAAATAAGAATAGAACGATCATGTCAACATTACAGGATAACATATCTGTCTAATGGAAGAGTTACTGATCTGTTTCTTTTGTTCTCTCCAGGTACGGTAATGCCTCTGTGCACACACGCATGGGGGGTGTGTGTGTGAGAGAGAGAGAGAGACTAGGCCCAGCCCCGAGCCCAAGCCCACCAGGCGGCGGCTTAGGGCCCCCAAAATAGGGCCCCTGCTGTAATGGGTTAATTAGTATAGCACCCTTGGACTGTTTCTAGCCCAATAAACACTAAGAAAGGGCCCATCTACCTTAAATAATGTAGGCCAAAAAAAATATAAAGGCCCACCTATTATTATAAGCCCAAAATGCTGAAGCTTTTAAAAGAAAAATAAATACAAAATTGAACCAAAAGAAAAGAAAACATCAAATTCAAAACCGCATACTTCGTTCTCTGTTCTTTGTTTCTTTCTTCGATCAATAATCAGTGCCTCACAGCCTCAGTGGATAAATGAGAATGGAAGGGGTTGATGAATGATGATCTCCATCCGATTGCCACCTACAAGCCTACAACAAGCGCTCTCTCAGTCTCTCTCCTCTTGTGATTGTTTTGTGCACTAATACCAAAACCAACAGGTATGCAACTCTTTAATTTTGTTTTGGTGATCTTGTTTCTTTGAATCTTTTGATGCATATAGAATAAATATGTTGGCATTTGGTGCTGTGCTTGGTGCTTACTTTTTCAATTTTTAATTGAAAAACCACTATATATTTAATGTTATGGAGTAAAAATAATGCTTAATTAGTTAATCTGTTAGAACTTAGAAAAGGTTAAGAAATAAAAGGGTTTGAGCCCACAATGCAAGAGCACTTGCGGCGAATAGAAAATGGTGAGATTCATTACTATTATTTGAGTCACAAAATTCAAAACGAGTTGATACAAATGTTGGCCGAGGAAGTGAAAAGTGTGATTGTGTCAAAGATAAAAAAAAAAATGAAAAATATTTTTCAGTCATATTTGATTGTACTCCGGATATAAGCCATCAAGAACAAATGTCTCTTGTTTTACGATGTGTGGATGTTTCAACAAGTCCAATTACGGTGAAAGAGTTCTTTTTTTAATTCTTAAAGGTGGATGATACATCGGGGATGGGACTCTTTAGTGAACTTCAAGAAGCGTTGGTTAACCTTAAGCTTGATATTGGTGATTTGAGGACAAGGATATGACAATGCCTCTAAAAATGCAAGAAGAGCGATGTTCAAGTGATACCTATTAGTTTTTGTAATGTTTAAGTTATTTTTGTGACTTTGACATTCAGATTCTTGTAAGCTTTTTGTTCGTATCTTTTGAAAGTATAGTGCTTCTTTAAATGTGAAGGGCCCCAAACCGATTATGTGCTTAGGGCCTCGAAAATCTCAGGGTCGGGCCTGAGAGAGAGACCTGTTGTTAATCGTAGCCGCAGCTGCCGACCATCGCTGGACATCTAAAAGAGATAGTTTCGAAGAGAGAGGTGAAAGATATTTTGATAATGTTCTGTGTATTTGCAAATTGGGAGAGGAAACAAACAAAAACAGGTGTGCATGCGTTAATATATAAACAACAACCGTTCGTATATCAGAGAATCGATAGAGGAGACAGCAAGAATCAATTTTAATTGAGCGTAAATTGCGAGAATAACAAACGAAAGAAGAATAAACTGACTACGAATAGAAACCTTGGCGTAGATATAAATACAAGTCATCTACAACAGTTTGAAGGATCCATGATCAACCGCCATCAAGGGCTTTTCTTTTACCTTTCTTTACTTTCCTGTATTTTATAGCACTTTCTAGGAGTAGAGTAACGTAATTCCCTTATTGATCGTAACCTAGAGTTTGATCGGTTTGTTACCCTTGTTGGATTAATAAAGTTTACTTTGTTAAGCCTTCAATTCCTTTGTTTGCTTCCCTAAAATACTGCAAAGAACCAAAACTCCACTTCCATACACCACATTCCTGCATTCATCTCTCACTAAAAGTTCTTATCGATAAGAACTGAATTGTTTTTGTAGACAACCAGTTTGCTTAAAAAGGAGCAAAACGATACAGGCTTGATTCGTTTGACAAAATTTGGCCAAACCAGAGTGGTCTTGATCTACAAATAGGGGCAATGACAACTACGGCGGGGGAAATGGTTTTGTTTTCCAGACCCGTTAATACGAAATTCATATAAATATATATAAAGAGATGATTTGGAGTAGAAAAATGAAGATTTATGGGGAAAACTTCTTATTGTAATTGATGTACAAAAATCAAGCATAAAAATTTAGTAAAATGTTGATTGAAATTTAGTTAATGGTGAAAATTGAAATTTCGTTAATTGTAAAAATTGTAAAAAATTAAAAAAGAAGAGAAAGAAGAGAGAGAATGTAACTTATCCTAAAAAGGTACAAGGGTACCACAGTCTTTTTGCATTTTCCGTTAACAGAATTACTCTTACACTTTAGTCGAAAAGCATAGGGAGGTCAGTTGGTCATTTATGATCGTCAAGGGGTCATCTGCAACTAGGGCTGCAAATGAACCGAGCCGTTCGCGAACTATTCGAGGTTCGGTTCGGTAAGGGCTCGTTCGAATTCGGTTCATCTACTAAATGAGCCGAACCTGAACAAAATTTTAGCCTCGTTCCGTAAACTAGCCGAACCTGAACTTAATAGTATTCGGCTCGAGTGGGCTCACGAACCTAGGGGTTAAAATATAAATATTATTAGTTTTGGGGTATATCTGTAAATATTAGTTTGTTTAAGGTATATATGTAAATTAGTTTGGGGTATATAACTCCCTCTGGGGCCACGGCTCAGTGTGAAAATCGTGTGAATAATAAAGTTAAGGTTTCTCAAACAGTTTCTCCACTGCCTCTGCCGCTCCAATCCTTTACAGATCACGCCCCGCTACCTTTAGGTTGTCATCTCCTCTCCGATCTACCTTCACTCCAGCCTCCTTCTCCGTTGCCGTCACGATTTTGATATCTTTTTTTTGAGATATATAGCTTCATCCATGCTACATCTTTTAGGTTACTTTGGTTCTGCTACATTAACTCATGGCCCTCTTCAGTAGAGGCCATCATATGCTCCATTAGTTTTGGGGGTGTATGTCAAAGGTCACTCTAGTTGATTCAATTATTCGGGTCTGGTCTAATTGAAAGGCTCATGTTTGTGTTTCTGAGCTTTAATGCAAATTTATCTTGTGGGTGTCCTGTTTTTTGCTACTTGGACAAAGTAATCTTTTGCTCTTTCAAATTTTTTTGTTGCTTAATATCATCTCTGATCTGCTGTTTTTATAAATAAAAAAAAATAAAAAATCTTGTCGCACCTGATTTTGGCTCCATTCAGCTCATTTTTGGCTTGTTTAAATTTAAGGAGCCTTAGCGAGCCGAGCCCGAACTTCAAAAATATTTGACGAACCGAACCCGAGCCCACATGTTCATGCTCGAATCGAGCCCAAGCCGAACCTGAGCCCAACCAATATTGTGTCGAGCCGAACCTGAGCCTGACATAATTTAGCTCGTTTGCGGCCCTATATGCAACTTTGCGTAACCACTTACGATTTGTCTTCAATAGTGAAAAAAAAAATTACAGAATAATGAAAATACTGTTTGGTCAATAGAGGAAACTCAACCTAAAATGTTTTTCCTTGTCATGAAATGGATGACCAAAAGTCGACATAGTAGGGAAAGTGAGATTATAATTTTTCTGATCGGCGACAAAGTGATATTATTAGGTAGTTGAAATTATATGTTTTGGTATTATATAGAACGCCGGGTTCCCTTTAGTACTTATACAGTAGAAGAGAAATTGCCATGAAATTTAATTTGGAGTCTAATCTTAGATGATTTTAGAGATTTGAAAACACTTCGGGTTTCTTTGATAGATTGTTTTTTGTTTCTTTTTCTTTGAACAACAAATTTTTTTTTATTAATTAAAGTAGATAATACAATGATCAAAAGGAACGAGAGCATGTCGGCATCACAATGCAAGACTAACATCCCAACTGTGTTGGCACCTCTTACCTGGCGACAATCAAATGGCACACTAGCCCCAATGAAGTTGATAAGTACTAATCAACTAGAGAAAAAAAACTCTCAGAACCTTTTGGTGCTATAAACAAAAAACACCAAAATCAGACAATAACTCTACCAATCAGCCAAGATCAGACATGCCCTTATCAAGCAATTTTAAAAAATGGTATACCTATAATCCACCTGAAGATCAATTTTAAAAAATGATTAATCTTGAAATATATATTTGGGTTTTTTCTTTGACTATGAAATGCATGGATACACAGGTAATTGTTTTTTTCGTTTTTTTTTATTTGTTAAGTACGGGATATAAATATATGTGATGTTGAATTTTTTTCCATTATAATTTGCTGCTCCAGGACGCTTAATTGTAGCTTCGCCACTGCTCTCTCTCTCTCTCCATCTTTTTATTTTAAATCTTAAAATGTTTATAACTTTTGCTATAAATATTCAAGTTTTATGAAATTTATGGTTGTAAAATCTACTAGAAGAGATTTACCAAATGAGATCCATATTGAATGCGAAATTATATAAAAAAAATGAAATCTTAATTTTTAAATTGCAATTTGGCATTAATGAATTATTCGCCATCTAAATGCCTAGAAGTAATGACATTAAACTAATAGTGTTAGTCGCTGCTTGTCTTGAATAATTCATTGACCTTATTGGCAGCACAACTGCACAAGTAAGTTGCAGCGCCCACTCAGAATCTTTGGAGAGAAAAATAGTTAACCGGAGGAACAATTAAATGCTACATCTACGCACTTATTTTTATTTTCTTGGTAATACCCGGTGTCCCGAGCTAACTTGTGAGTAGCGATCTCAAATTAATTTCTATAAAGATCGGCAATAGCCATTCAACATATTTAGGGTGAAGTGGCTTCAAGAACTACGTATAAAAATAATTGATCACCTGATAACTTAGAAAGAAAAAAACACCCAAGTCTCATGTCAATACCATACCATTTGGTCAATCTTTTTTTACTTACATGTACATGACTCTCTTTTACACCTTCAAAATATGTCCGAAATTGTTTAATATACATGATCGTCACACTATTTTGGACCGAATCCAAGGAGAAAATTTTGCGTATGGGGAGGGTACCGCGTGGTACCCTCTCGGCACATCCGGACCGTCCCACAATCCAAATTTAAAACAAAATTAGAAAAGAAAAGAAAAGAAAGGAAAACATGTATTTCAATTCGAACCGTCCGATAAATTTTTTGATGACTCAAATACGCCGAAAGAATACCACATCACCTATATCCTATTTACACTCAAAATTTTCTCGAATCCAAAAGATTCAAAACCTTATGAAGATAGACAAATCCATACATCACGCTTCCCACAACCTGTCACTTTCTACTCCATCAGTGGAGAAGCAGCCTGAACCCGACACCAATATAAAATTACCTAAACATCCACACCGACAATAATGAACAAATTTTGGGTACCTAGCTTATGTGGTACCCAATGTTGGATTTGGGTCGCCGAAAAATATATTGGACGAACGAAATTAAAATACTCTCTCTTCACTCTCTCTCCAAATCCGAAAAATTCAAAATCAAAATAAACGATCTAAATGCACCACGGGGTACCACGTAGTATACTCCCGGCACAGAAAAAATTGCTGGGCAATAGTAGGTAGAAATCTAATCTCTTCTTCTATCAGCACTCCAAAACCCTAATCTAAACAATCCCACTTTCCAGCTCCACTAACAAATGGCGGCCCAAACCCACCCTCTCCACTCTCTCTTCACTTCACTCCCACCCACTCTAAAAACCAGACAAAACTACCTCTCAAAACCAACCACCTTAACCGTCAAGTGCAAATCAATCTCTGGCCGCAAGCTGCGAGCTGCCGTCATTGGCGGCGGCCCGGCCGGCTCCTCCACCGCCGAGGCCCTTGCCTCGGGCGGCGTCGAGACGTTCTTGTTCGAACGTAGCCCTGACGCCGCCAAGCCCTGCGGCGGGGCCATCCCTCTCTGTATGCTCGACGAGTTCAACATCCCAGATGAGCTAATCGACAGGAAAGTAACCCACATGAAGATCATCTCCCCGTCTAACCTCACCGTTGACTTTGGAAAAACCTTAAAGCCCAACGAGTTCATATCTATGCTCCGCCGCGAGGTGCTCGACTCTTACCTCAGGTCGAGGGCAGAGTCGAGCGGAACTACTCTGCTCAAGGCCCTCGTCACCGGCCTCGAGGTCCCCACCTCGGCTGACAAGCCGTATGTGGTGAACTACACGATGGGCGGCTCGCGCCGTTCGCTGTCTGTCGACGTAGTAATAGGTGCGGACGGGGCGAACAGCCGAGTCGCCAAGGCAATCCACGCAGGCGATTACGCCTGTGCGATTGCCTTCCAGGAGCGAATCAAGTTGCCCGAGGACAAAATGGACTATTACAGAAATCTGGCGGAGATGTACGTTGGGAACGACGTTTCCCCCGATTTCTACGCTTGGGTTTTCCCCAAGTGTGATCACGTGGCGGTGGGGACCGGAACCGTATGCTCGAAACAAGATATTAAGCTGTTTCAACACGGCATCAGGGATAGGGTCCATCCTAAATTAAAGGGGGGAAAAGTTATTAAAGTGGAGGCCCACCCGATACCCGAACATCCTCGTCCTGTTCGGGTACGGGGTCGGGTGGCTCTTGTTGGGGACGCTGCCGGGTACGTCACCAAATGCTCGGGGGAGGGGATCTATTTCGCGGCAAAGAGCGGGCGGATGTGCGGGGAAGCCATCGTGAGGGCGTCGGAAGGCGGGGAGATGATGATCGAGGAGGAGGATTTGAAGAGGGAGTACTTGAGGGTGTGGGATTCAAATTACAAAACTACTTTCAGGTTTTTAGATCTGTTGCAGAAGGTATTTTACGGTAATAACGCGGGGAGAGAGGCGCTGGTGGAGTTGTGTGGGGATGAGTATGTGCAGAGGATGACATTTGAGAGCTATTTGTACAAGAAATTGGCAGATGGGAATAGGTGGGAGGATGCTAAGATGGTTATGAATACAATTGGGAGCTTGATTAGGTGTAATCTTGTAGGGAAGGATATGCAGCAGATCTTAGTTAAAGACCGATTTTTTGCTTAATCTGCAATTTTACTATTTGAATCTTGTGTCGTTGATTTTTTTAAGTTCAAAGCTTTGTGTACTCATTTCTTGTAGTGAGGTTTGTTGTTTGAGAAAATGTAAGGCACAGAAAAAGATACTAAGAAACAAAAATAGGAAATTCGCCGGACGGTTAGTTTCCTGTGTATTTTTTCCTGGTATTTTTTCCGTACTGTATTCCCCTCTTGTTGTTTACCAAGATAGAAAGTGTGAGGGAAAAAAAGTGCGAGGGTGAGAAAAGAATAAATGCCTTGTTTGTTTGGGGGGATTTGGAGGGTGGGATAGGATATCAAATCCCGTGGGACCCAAAATCCGGTGTTTGTTTTCCTAAATTTGGATGGGATATCAAATTCCCACCAAGTTTTTATCCCGATCCGTACGGGATATAAAATCCCATGGGGGGTGGGATTTGGATGGGATTTCCCCATTTTAGTGCAAAAAAATGATTTTCACTGGCTATATCCCGTCGAACACAAACACCGAATATAAATTTTCTCCATCCATTGATATCCTGAGTAATATCCCAAGGATTTCATATCCCACCCATATCCCAAGGGATTTCATATCCCATGCATTTATTTCCGATCAAACAAACGAGCCGAAAGAGAATTCATTGTAATTGTACTTTTTACTATTCTTTGTCAGCTGGCATGTACTTGTGTCTTTCTAAGTATTGTTTGATGTGTTGGTAAGCATTTTCCTTTCTGTTTGATGGATGAGGTCTTCGACGAAAGGGTTGTAGTCTAGGAAATGGGAAAATAAGGGTTTGTTTGAAAGTCGGAGGAAAGAAAGAGGAAGAGTCACAAAATACTCAAGGAAGAAATGAGGAAAGAAAGAGGAAGGGACCAAAAATAGTGAAGGAAGCAATGGAGTGTAAATTTGTTCACCCTCACCTATTGACGGTAACAAAACCTTCACCCTGATTGGTTGAAATGATGTGGTCCACAGAATCAATACACTTTTTGGTAAGTATGATATCACTTTGTGGTGGGATCCACACCATTTGTGGTGGACCCCATACCGTTTCAACCAATCAGAATGAGGGTGAACAAATTTGGACTCGGAGCAATGTGTGCAGAAGTTTACTTTTCCCTTCTTTGGTTTTCTTAGGAAAATGAAAAGAAATTTGGTCTCTTGTTTGATTTTAGCAAGGAATCGAAACTTTGCAAGTCTCAGTGGCTCTTTCATTTATTTTTTTCCCCCGTCCAGGGTTTTTTCCACTTCTTTTCCTTCATATTTTTTGTCTGGAACAGGGTTTTTTCACTTCTTTTTCTCCATATTTTTGTCTTTCTCCTTTCCACCAGCAACCAAACAAGAAAAGTGGACAAGTTCCTTTTTCTTGGCGGAAGTCATTATTGGTAGTTGTATTTAGCGAGGGTTGAATTCGAGTCAAGTGAATGAGCACAGAGTATCTATCAATGGGCTACCACTTCACTTGAAAAAATGGACAATTTGTTACTTTTGATCATTTTGCATTACTTTCCTTAACTTCCAAATAGGTTCTAATCCAAAAGTGTGATAGAACTTTCAACTGTACGTACATTAGATATCACAAAAAATTAAGTCCACATCAAAAAATAACCTGATTAGACACAAATAGCAGGATCCGGATCCTGCTATTGAGGATTTCTCTTTGAGGATCTAGTGAGTGTTTTGTTGTGGGCTTAAAACATACCAAAAAGGAGATCCAACAGCTCACAACCCCCTTCCTTGTTTCTAAATCAAAACGGCGTCGTTTTATTAGGAAAAATTGTGATGGAAGGGAAGGCACAAACTGTAGTTTTATTCTTCCGTTTCTTGTTTCTTCCTGCACGGTAAAAAGGAAATCCAAAATGGGTAAAAAAAAGAAAAAGAGGAATGGTTAATTCTGTTGGGAAACTTGGTTTGTAGCATGGAGCGCCAAGGATTCGTTAGGTTGCTTAATTGGTTTGTTGGAAAATTTCAAAAACATCAGAGCCAAGCACGATTTAGCAGATTACAGCATATGTACATGGAGCTACCAATCTACATTTCTACTTTAAGGTAGGAAGAATCATTAGTCAAGAACTTAGATTACATGTCAGCTTGCGTGTAAGTGGGCATATAATCAAACTCGCTTTAGATTGTTTCACAGTTTTTTAAATCCTGCACCCTTACTCGCACACTCTTACAAATTATCTGCATTTGTCTACCTTTTAATTGTTTGCTTTGTGCTCACCGCATGTCTCCATTAAGCTAAACTCTTCCCTTGTCGCTTACCGCTTGCTAAATCGTTGCACTTTTATGGTCGTCGTTTTCTTTCTTTGTGGTCCACAATAATTGTGGCCTGCCTTTGTCTTCTTTCTATGTGGTCCACAATCACGACTTTAGTGAACATTATTCATACGCGGCTATGCATACACGGTGTTTACACAACTTTAGTGAATGCGTACGCGGTACACAAAAAGTTAACCGTGGCATGATCGCTTTGCCCCAAAGCAGTTTCGCCCCTACAATAAAATCTAGTGTCAGCAAACCTAAAATGCTTCATTTTACAGTACTCATCAGATGCTCTTGTGATCGATTTAGAGCCTCCTAAGCCTTAGCATTCCTCCAGAAGACTTGGCCATTGGAGGCTTCATTTTGTGATCATCCCATCTGATATTGAAGTTGCTCAGGTAATTAAGTTTCTTTATCCTTCTTTTGAGCACCTTTGTAATTGTTGGGTTTATGTCGAAACAACTTCGTTATTGTTCTCCAACTAGCTGAAAATATGACTAGATCCAACGTGGTCTTGCCTTCTTTTGTTAGTTTTGTAGCACTTGATGTCTTGTAGCTTTGTTTCTTTGTTTCCAGTCTAAAGAGCAAACAAGACCTCAATTTGCTCAAAACCATGCCCAGGAGCAAAGCCCCACCCACATCACATGATGCAACTCCATCCATCAACAATTCTAGTTCTCGTTCCAAAGCCGAGGCACGATCTTTCATGGAACTGAAGGCGAAGGTCTCCAAACCCCAATCAAAACCGCTTGGGCACAACGACCATAAGGCTGCTTCCAGTAGCGAAATCACCACCAGGTCCAACAACAACCACAACAGTGGACCTCTTGGCCTTCCTAACATGATCTGCCAAGATCTTGTTTTCATGAAGGAGGCCTCTGCAAAGATCAAGAAGTATGTGGAAGATTTGGATATGCAAATCAACCGGGCTTGTGAGAAGCTTCAGGATCTGCAAACAAGAGAGAGTAGTGAGATGGAGCTTGATGAACTCAAAATGGCTGTCAAGAAGTTGAAGTCCCAGATTCCTTCACAACTTAAAATACATTCTGGTGATTCCACCCGACATCAGAATCGATGGCCTAACGTGAACAAAGCCAGTGACGAGATGATGCGGAAATTGTACGAGCAGCAAAAGTTTGAGCCCGCCATTGATTCTGAAGGCTTATTGGAAGCTTTCCTTGCCCTTCCCCCGGAATTGCGGAGGTACATGATGTGTTTCTTCTGGTTCCCACCAAGGGCAATCATAGAAAAAAGGGTTATGATTTACTTGTGGATGGCACATCCATATGGCATTAAAAACATTGATGAGGATTGTGCGAATGAGATCTTTGAGAAGCTTATTGCTGAGGGCTTCATTGAACCTGTCACCCAAAAGTGCAATTTAGTGGCGAACTGTTGCATGATGAGCCATTCCCTTCGTTCTTCTTTATCCAAAGAACTATGCCAGCAGAACTCATGTTATCTCGTGGACAGTACCTCAAATCAATTTTTGGCGGTTGGGTTTGATGATACAGACTTCAAAAATTGCCTGATCAATATTGGTGCAGCTATTATTGATGGTTGGCCTGAACAATATGAAAAAATAAGAAATCTCAACATTCTCTACCTCGGAAGGTGGCAGACCTCATCGATGCACCACATTGAAGTTGCAGATACCAAGTTTCTCAATAGGATGGAAGATTACAAAGAAGTTGGCATTTCTTAGTCTCCGGGGAATTTCTTTGATTACAGAGCTTCCTTTGTTTATTAAAAAGTGCACTTTGCTGAAGATCCTTGACCTTAGAGCCTGTCACAACCTTGAGGTGATTCCAGATTGGATTGGTTCTCTGAACAAATTAACACACTTGGACATGTCTTTGTGTTATTTTTTGGAACAAATGCCCAAGAGTCTTGCTAAGCTATCAAACCTTGAAGTACTTAAGGGATTCTTTGTTCCACGTTTACACTGCGATGAAGAGACCTGTACTCTTGTCGATTTGTCTGAATTGCCGAAGTTGAGAAAACTGAATGTCAACACGAATAGGATAGACTTTATTGGGAAGGAGTTCCGTCATGGATTTAAATGCTTGCAAAAGTTGACAATATCTTGGGGAGGATCACGCACCCACGGGGCATCGTCCGTCAATAGATTGCATGGATCCCAATATGATTTTTACTATCCACCGTCAAATGCAAAGCTGCAGAAACTAGTCTTTCAGGGTTTTCGTGGGACGAGGCTACCCGTTTGTGTGATACCTGAAAATCTATTGCAACTTAAGAAACTCTACATAAGAGGAGGAAATTTATGTTCTCTACGCAATATCTATTGCATGCAAGGGTGGAATGGAGTTAAGGTATTGCATTTGAAGTACTTGAGTGAACTAAGGATGGATTGGGGAGGGTTGAGGACTATGTTTCCGAATCTAATTTACTTGCACAAAGTAGAATGCCCCATGCTCACTGACTTCCCATGTGATGAGAATGGTGTGTGGAAGGACAAGAAGGCCATTGATATTGATCAGGTGCAGCTGCATCGGTAGTTCAGAGCCTGTGACATCACCTCAAGTTCTATCATTAGGCTCTTGTCCGACCTTAATTACCTCAGGTTTTTTGCACCATTAGTGCAGCAGAAGAGCGACTACTTTAATCACTAGGCCGGTTTAGTGATAGTACGTACAAGCTTTCTTGTAAGAATTAAGAGAGTTAGAATCTTGGTTGTAAGTTACTCTAACTGGAGCCTCTCTCATTTTTAACGATTAAGATTATATGAATGACTCGATATTTGTATGTAGTTTTTCTTATGCCATGACAATATTGAACCGCA
This sequence comes from Gaultheria prostrata, assembly GCA_036023075.1. Taxonomy (NCBI): domain Eukaryota; kingdom Viridiplantae; phylum Streptophyta; class Magnoliopsida; order Ericales; family Ericaceae; genus Gaultheria; species Gaultheria prostrata. The sequence goes on from JAXBDA010002367.1 coordinate 18,625, forward strand.
TTTTTTTGTGGAATCATATATTTTGTAATAACCTTTTGGATATTATTCAACGGTAGATTCTCAAGTCCTCACCACAGCTTCAGTAACGTTTTGCATCGGGGAAACACGGGTATTTCCTTACGTTACTTACGTGGTAAATTTTGGAATGAGTTAGAGACGTATGGAAGAGGTGCGTCTGGGGTTTAAACGGTACTGAAATTGAATAAATTGGAGAGGTTTTAGTTAATGCCCACATCAACGTACTTGGCGAATTTGAATTCCCAAGGCTTGCAGTGTTTTCATTCCAAGAATTCGATGTCCAGAATATATATATTGGCAAATTGACCAGAATATATTTTGTCTTTCGAAATTGATTCTCACATTTGTTTCCTTCATTTCCCGCACCATTTTAGCTCACTTGTGAAACGGAATGAATCATAGAATGCTTTATAAAAGTATGTCTATGTTTGGGACCCATCTTTATTCTGTGTTGATAAAGTTACCAAAAGGCAATCACATTTTGAACCACCCGTCTATGGGTAAGACCGGCATGCACCGATGGGTGCAAGGGCCGGTGTGCGGGACTTCTTTCTGGGTTAGTTAATCTGAATCGTTCATTAATCTTAGTATATTTTTCGGGCGGCCGGAGAAAAAATTTTCAATCTAAAAATCGCAAGTGCTTGATCCATTTTACTGACTTTTGATTCAGAATACCAGATCCTGTAATATGAATGCAAAATTGGTATATTGGATAAAGTATTTGCAGTTATCCAATTGAGCTGATTTTGCAAAGCCATTCAAAATAAAATTTAAATTTGATGAACTGTTTAGATCATTTGTGTGCAAGATATTCGGTACCGGTCGAATAATTGCCATTTGAATAGGCCAAAAAGATTCTCATTACTGTTACCAAAAAGAAGTAAACAACGCCTAAGAAGATTTAATAATGATAAACATTTTGAAAAGTGTGATACCTTAATTATATGCATCCAAACCCATTTAAAATGAGATGTATGCAATGCACTTTTTGGTAAGCATGACATCACAAAGTGGTGGGACCCACACTAATTCAACCAATAGGAGAGAGAGTTTTGGAGGGTCAACAAAATTGCTCTTATTTGAATATAGTTGAGTTTTGGAGCCGAACGTCTTATTTTTCTGATTTATCTTGTAAAGAGGTGTACTTTACACACATACACAAAGTTAATAGCTGTGCTACATATACAACAAATTGACCACCACAATATCAACAACTCTTTACATACATGTATGTAGGTCCCACATATATTTATAGGTGTGAGCTTCACGTGTATGTGAGGGGTGTGTGTGGGATCCACCTGTATATGAGTTATGCATGATTGGTTGTTGTGTCACAGATTTGTTTAACAGAAAAAAAAGGAAAATGAAAAAATATAAAGGAATGGAATAAAGGAAACCAACATATCCGATCCAAGGAAAATCACGCAACGCCACGTGGTGCCCCATATCCATACTCTTTAGCGTGAATTCTAAAATATGTGCGTAAACACCACCCTAACATGCGATGTAAAAGTGACCTGGGTCACTATCTAGCGATGCCATGGGGCACTAAATAATCTCCTTGATAAAGGCTTGGTTTACATCTTCTCCATTATTGTGACCATGTTGCGCGAAACACTGTAAAAGCTGGATTCTGCACCAATTATTATTTTTTTCTGTTCAAAAAAATAAAAAATAAAAACAGAGTCCTGTTGTAAATCTCGTAGGTCCAAAACACTTGTTTTTACGTGATCAATAAAGAAACAGGAGTATTAGTTAGTGTTAGTATTTTCTTAATCATTTGATTATATAGTTGCTCCTACAAATGGATTAATTTTCTTGTACTTCAGTAGTTTATAACTTGGCTGAATCTTATATCGTGATTTTATAGTTCATTGGCTTGGCGACCCACCACGGACATCAGTTGGGAACCTTTTTTAGAAGACGGCCAACTCGACAATATAATTCCGTTTATACAAACAACAAAAAACAAAATACAACAAAACAAAATAAAATAAAGAAAAAAAAAACAAAATACGACAAAAAAAATTACAAAGGCGGTCTCGGAATCCAAAGTGGTGGGTGAAGAGTCCATGGAATCTAGCTAGAATGATAAGCTTATTCCCACTGCATTAATAGGCCAGATCTGGTCAAGGAAAATAGAGCCGGATCATACGCCACCTCCGAGCTCTCTCTCTTCAGAAACCTCTCTGCAAATTTAGATGGTTGTACATTCAGCCCCAAATGTTCTCTAATTTGCACAGCAGATTGGTTAGGAAGACTAGGTCTGAAATCGGTTCGGTTTCGGTCGGTTCAGGGTGATTGTTTCATGGACTGATTCAGTTCGGGGTATGACTTCTCTGAACCGATCCCAACTGATTTTACGAAGGGACCGATTCGGTTCAGGGTGTCTCTGTTCGGTCAAAGATTTCGAGGAAAGGTTTGACCGCAATGGGCCAACTTGGGCCTATTAAAAAATTTACTTTTCGACCAAACCCACCACTTGTACCCTTTTTTTTTATCAAACACCAATTCAATTGTTTTTTCACCCATTTTTCGACTTGTTTTTCCACCCATATCACATGTTTTTTCAAACAAAACTTGCAGTTGAAATTAAAATTCACTAACTCATTTCAGAAACAGTTTTTTACCTCTAGGTACAGAAAATGAGTCCTTAATTCCCTAGAAGGTTACACTCAATTTTTAATTACCTCTAGGTACAACTCATTAATAAGATTACCCTTCTACCCTTCAAACACAAATTTATTCTTTACTCCACCTCCAACTCCCCACCTTCATCCACCATCCACTTCCGGCGAGCAACTACTTCCGGCCGGCGAACTTTTTCAGCCGGCAAAATTTACTGCGAATTTGTAATTTTTTTTATTAAAACTCACTTTTTGTATTTTTTCTTAAAAAAAATATTTATATCAAGAAAAAAACAAAGAATCTATCCAACAAATTCACTGCGAATTTCACAAAAAGTTACGTATGAGATCAGTATATGATTCACACCCAGTTTATACAACAAAGCTCAGCTTATACAAATTCAACAAAGTTCAGTTTATACAAAGATCAGTATATGACTGCGAATTTCACGAATTTCAGAGATCATAGAAGGCGATGTGTTTTTAGAGATCATAGAAGGCAATGCTTACAAGTACTATTCAATTTCTGACAGCGAATTTCTGATAGTCGATTACAAACAACGATATTCAAAAATAAAAAAAATTACATCCGAAAAACAAAATTGTGGAAATGGATCTAAAATTACATCCAATATGTTCCTCATAAACAGAGGCTAAACCTGCGATTTTTAAAAAAAAAACAGCCTGCGAATTTTAAAAAATTGCGAATTTGTAAAAAAAATAATCAATTCTCCGAAATAGAATCCTCCGAATTTGTACAAAGACTGAGAACTTGTATATCTAATAAAAAAAATACTTAGTTTATTGCGAATTTGTAAACTGCGAATTTGTAGATCATGGGATTCAGATCTCCCATCTCAATCTTCCCCTCTTCTGTATTTGGTGTTCAGATGAAGAAAAAACTTGGAGTCAATTCCCTCCAAACTTATAGAGAGAGAAACTGCAGAAATGGCGATCTCTATCACCTGCAACAACAGCAGCAGCATCGAGGCTAATGAGCCACAACAAGACTTCCTTCCAAACCCTAATTCGCAGCCACCTCATCCCTTCCTCCGTTCAGTTGATGAACGGTTCCGCTGGATCACACCGAGCATTTCCTAGCCCTAATTCAATTGAGCATCATCGAAGCACAAGTTTAGTAACTCCGGTTGTTCAGTTTCGATCCGGTTTGGCAGCGGAGCGTTTCGTGTCGCAGGATCGAGTTAAGGCCCGTGGCCGTCCGGTCAAGATTGATGGTGATTTTCTCTCTCTATACGGAGAGAGAGAGAGATCTCCGGTGTGTTGGTTTTTGTGTCAGCAGTGATGAGAGAGAGAGAAGGGAGGATGGGCATTTGGGTGGAAGTGGAGGGAGTGGTTGGAGATTGGGAAGGTGTGTTGGTTTTTGGTCACTGTTGATGTGTAGTACATGAGTGCTTTATGGGAAGGTGTGTTGGCAGCTGGCTTTATTAAATCCTGTTTAGTACTCCTGCTTTATGTGTAGGTTGGCAGCAAGCTGAGGTAATTCGGTTGTAAAGGAGCCTGTTCCACATGCCACCACCCATGCTGGGCTAATTTTGTCAGAAATTCCACTACTTACCTTAGTGGGAAGTTTTTGCTCGTGGGAGTGAGCTAGCGGTAATTACAATCACAAAAGATGACCGGCCCGTACATAGCTCTTTCAAAAAATGAAAAATTTACAATCCACATAGTTCAACACAAGAAAAACCAACCTAGCTACTGCTTCATATGGGCCAAAAATCCCTTCAAAGTTTACCTTACAAATCACATACATGCCAACATAATTTCCAATTTTCCACTTTGTAGTTTCCAACATTTCAAAAATCCTTGCACACTTAGACTTAGTCACTTGCACAGTTTCCAATTTTTCATTGTTTGTTAACATTACACATACCAACAAGATAAGAACACAGAAAGAAGCAAGAAAAACATAAATTTGACCTCCACTAGATAATTTTTAGCACCGTAACAGCACTTCATCCACTTAGCCAGCAATAATAGAAGAAGTGAAAAGCACCATTTCTGAAATAACGCAAATGCAGAATTAGATTTAACAATATTGAGGGCACTAAAAGAAAAGCAGAATTAACTCCACTTTCAGTCCTTGAAGTCATAAATTAAAGAAATTAAAATTCTATCATTGTGAAAGTACTGTGTACCAAATGTCGAACGCCTTACTCAGTCAAACCGGCAACCCTTTAGGCCTTATCCTTACCACCTGATTGCATGAGAACTAAAAACAATACAAACACAGACAAAAACAAGAAGTAACTTATCCAACAAATAAGTAATTAAGTACCATAAAATAAAGAAAACATAAACATAAGTAAAAAAGTAGTACCTGAATCCAATTGCTCCTACTCATAGTTGTTCTTTAACATTGATTTTAGTTGGTTTCCTTATCCATTATTGAATGCAAATAAAAGCCTATACGATATTGGAAGCGAGAGAACTTTGATATGGATCAATCACACATCCACTCGTGCTAAAAGCGGATTCGGAGGCGACCGTGGACACGGGATAGCTAGCACATCTCGTGCTACTCGGGACAGAATGTATATACATTGAGGAATTGTCTTTCCACCACTTCAATAAATTAAATCTATCACTATCATCTTCACTAGCTTCTATAGATACTTTTCCAACTCCGATTTGCTTGCCATGCTTGTTTCATTTTGTTGGTGCATCTTAAAAAAAGATTTCAAAGATTTATGATCATCAAAATCAAAATCATCATCTCCTTTATTTGATGCTAATTCCCCAACCTCCTCTCGGCTATGCACATTTACACTTGCATTATTATTCACACACCATTCAAACAAATCGTGTAAAGACCCGTAAAATTTTATTAATTTTTCAAAATATAATATTGGGTTAATGTGAGGAATTGTGTAAAATATCAAGATTGACTAAGTGTTGGATTATGGGTGATGTATAAGTTGATTTGGGTGCATTTGAATTACACAAATCACATTTGGACCTGGAGTGTAATTATATAATATGTTATATGTGTGTGTGGTGAGAGAAGAGAGAGAGAAGTTCATCTTCTCCCCCAAAAATACCCAGTCGGCTCTCTCTCGCTCTCCTCTATAGCCTCTCAAGCTTCTTCTTCCACCAAACCAAGGAAAATCTCACCTTCCAAACCTAATCCCTCCACAAAACCTTCTCAAAATCTCGAGCTCTACGTGTTGGTGTGCTTATTTCACTCTGAGGTTTGAAGAATTTTCTTGGATCTTGAGCTAGGGTTAGGGCTTTTGCCATTGGAGGTGTTATCAAGCCAAAATCTCAAGAGGTAGGGGAACCTCCTTCAATTCTTCATGTAAATATGATGTTTGTATGTGTATATGCCTTGTTCTTGATCAAATCCCCTTTGTTCTTGTTTTATCCCTTTGTGATGGCAAAGCTAGTCATTTTAATATGATATATCCTTGTTACAAGCTTTCCTTGTAGTGATTCCCTAGTTAATTTGTTTGTTTATTTGAGTTGAGTTGAAATCCCCCACCCTTGGGTGAAAATCTGCTGAACAGGTTACTATGCACGCTTTTCGGGCAATGCCTATGTAAATTTTGGAAAAGTGTAAAACTATAAAGTTGTATCCCTTCAAATTCCCTACATTTTGATATATAATACGTCCACAAAGAGGTTCGGTGTGAAAAGTTATGGCCAAAATACTTGGACTGCTCAAACCAGTCAAAACTGCCCAATACCACTTTGGATCGATCCAAACATAATTTTGGATCGATCCAAACTATTTTAGTGGCATTCCAGTTGATTTTGGATCGATCCAAAGTTAAGTTTGGATCGATCCAAACCCCCCTTCGTGCAGTTTTGCCCCTTTTGACCCCCTTTGGTTCGTTTTGTGCGATATGCTTGCTATACCCATTCTAATTGACTTGAAATGCCTTGAGATATGTGTCATGAATATGTTGAGCATATTTGATGATTCCTTAAGTTTCCTCGGGGTTCGAGTTGCGTGTTTAACACCTGACGACACCATGGTGGTGATAGTTGATCGAATTGGGGTTTTTGAGCGTTGATTTGAGTTGAGCTATTGCATGGACACTAAAATGAATCGATTGAGCATGAAATGATACTAAATGATGAAAAGATTGACACGGGGCCCGAAAGGGTATGCCCGGAGTGACACGGGGCCCGAAAGGGTATGCTCGGAGTGACACGGGGCCTTTATGGTATGCCCAGAGTGACACGGGGCCCGAAAGGGTATGCTCGGAGTGACACGGGGCCTTTATGGTATGCCCGGAGTGACACGGGGCCCGAAAGGGTATGCCCGGAGTGACACGAGGCATTTATAGAACGCTCGGAGTATAATGAATGAAACAAATGGATAAGAAGCATGACATAGATGTTTTGGGACACATGTGACGTGTCGGATATGAATCGGCTACAATGAGGCGGTATTTGGTCTATACTGGTGATTTTCAATCTTTGTGGCGTTTATAGCCTTTCCTCATGATTCTATTAGTGTTGTTAATTGATTTCTTTCCTTGTTAACCTAAATGGGAGATCCTTGAGTTTTATATTATTCTTAATGATTGTCTAGAAACCTCTCGTCTTATTGTATTGAGTTAGTCACTTCGCTTGCACGTCATGAGCATCTCATTTCCATTTAAAATCGATAGATGTTTTCCTATGGGGCTAGTGAGCTCACCCTTATAATTCTCAGGTACTCGGCACGATGGATCATGGCTTGGCGTGTGGATATGCATGCATGAATCTTTTTTTTTTTGGAAAGGATGAACTTGTAATTTATTTGCTTTTATTGTAAATTTGTAAAGCTTTAAAGACTAAAGTAATATGATTTGGGGTACATTAGACTTGGTTGGACTCTTTGACTTTCTGTTGACTATCAATAGATATTTGACTTTGACTGTGGATGGTATTGACCTCCACGTGGATTCTACATTATTTATGTTTGTAAAAATCAGGGCGTGATAACTGGGTAATCGATCCCACGTGTTATCTTATCCGTCATCTCACTTACCAACTTCTTATCAAAGCCCAAAGTATTTAGAAAGCAACCGCATACAACATTATTGAGTTAATCTTTTCAAAGTTTTCCCAATACTTATCAAACTTTGCACTCATACCACGAGCCAAAGGATACAAAATATTCTCATTGGTTGCGCTCAACTTGGTAATAGCATGTTGAATCAACACCATTTCATCAAAAAAAACATTGCAAGTGACATACAAAGAACCCGAGAATTTTAATGCTGTAATTCAAAGCACTCTAAGAAAGTGTACGTATAACTTAATCTTGTCTCAATCCATTGGAGTTGGAGGCCCAACATTTCCTTTCCCCTCTCTCTCTCTCTTCAATCATCCCACTATGAACCTCAAAGTCACAAAACTCAACATCATCGAATTCTTCTTCAAGACACATTGACGAGCAAATCAAGGCCAAGCATAACTTACGCCGAGTTTCCCATTTTTAGCACTGATTCCTAAAAGCCAACTTTCTATAGAATTGGTAAAAGCCAATTTGTTTCCCAATAGCTAAAAGTTACGTTGCTAAAAGCCAATTTTCTCTCACATACTACTTTTGGAGTTGGGGGTGCTAAAAGCTTTTAGCAAATGTGAAACTCACCCTTTGCATTTTACAACTTGTACATTTGGAGCTCCAAGTACAGTGGTACCCTAGTAGCTGACATCTAGTCTTACGCATTCATTGAGGTTCAAACTTACTAATTTTTAACTAATAATATTGATTTAATTTCGGCGAGGAAAAATAAAACTTGTATTTGGAGCTAAGCTTCCTACATTTAGAATTCTCATAACTTTTCCCTCTCTCTCACCACGATTTTCAATAAGCTTTTTTCTCACTTATTTATATCTCTCTCCACTAATTACCTCAAAAACCTCCTTCAAACCCTTCACTAAACATTAGTTGTCAAGATCCGCAACTCATCGTCGAATCGGATTCGTCAAGAAGCATGACCTCTAGATCATCATCCATTGAAACAAGCAAAAGAAGTAATCTTTATTCTTTTTCCTCAGTACAAAAGAACTATTGACCTTCTGAAACAAAAAGGTAGATTGATATAAAGAGAGCAAGTGGTGTGAATGATTATAATAAGTGAATTCATTTCTAATCCGGTAAGTAGGCGAATTTATTTAAATTCGATTGTGTTTGGTTGTTCTAGCTGTTCTTTTAAATTCGATTGTGGTTGGCTGTACGAAGCGTCAAGGTTTCCTATCGTCTTCTCACTTCTGTTTATGCTTTTGGAGATTTGAGAACGAATGAGTAAAGGGGTGGGGTGAAGACAAACGGTAATAAAAGGAGTGGTTGGGATTTAATTTGTAGGACCCATCACAAAAAACAATTTACCCATCCAATCACTATTTCTCATATTTCTAGTTTGGAAATGTAAATATTAGTTTCTAGCGGGGAACCAAACACAGTGATTGAGGTTATTGAAGTCAGGTGAGTGTGGTAGAAAATTGAATTACTGCAACAGCATCTTGTACAAGGGAGGTAAATTTTTGTTCCCAAATTACTAAAGGTAAAAAATTGTAAAAAATCTCGAATTTGTAAAGTCTGTTGGAGATTACACTTCTAACTCATCTGTCAAATTATGTAGAAAGGTAACAAAATACTATTTTGTAAACTCTGATGGAGATGGTCTTAAAAGTCCGTCAACATGCCAAATTCCTTGTTATTGTCAAATTCAATTATTACCTCCGTCCCAAAAATATAGTCCCTCGTTTTATTCTAACCAGATAAAAAATCGATTATATCTTTCAATCGGTAATACATTTCATATGCAATATAGATCTTGTTTGATAGATCTCAATTAAATCTAAAACACAAAGTTTTTAAAATCATCTAAAACATTATAGATTATAAGATCTATTACATTGAAAAGTAGCACGAACTCTAAAAAAGAACTATATTTTTTGGATGGAGGGAGTAGTAATTAACGCGGCCTCCCAGAAAACAGTTCACTCTTGCAAACCTCGTCTTGTGTGTCCTGATACATAAAACTTACAGCAAGCTAGATATAAAAGTGTGAGGAAATTTTTTACTGGGTCGTACTATTGAAAGCCAACTGCATTTACAATAAGTACAGAAAAAGAAAAAAAAAAAAACACACTCCAGTGTACATATTACACTTTTCAATATTTTCCAACCACTTCATATACTTTTCACACATTTTAATACACTTTTTAAAATTTAACACAAGTCCGCTAGACTTTCTTTAGCATTTTACTTTTCTAATTAGTAACTTGGCATAATTTCTTTATGAAGTCGAGGGCGACTGAATATCAAAATGCAACTATAGTGATTTAATAATGCAAGTGGTCACAAGCATAAATCGATCAGGCCACTCTCTCTCTATAAAATGTTGTCCGACATACATTAGTCAATAACGTATAAAATTGGTCTATATTTTAAAATATCTTGTCTTGTATAGCCTTTGCAGGTAGTCGGGACATAACGGCATTCAAGGATTCTAGGGACCCTGACAAATTTTTGTATTTGAGTTAAAAATTACATTACATCGATATGAGGAATCATAACTATTTGAAAATATAAAGTAAAAAGTTCAATTAAATTGATGAAAAAGATCCAGAAGGCTGGTTATGAACATTTGTTTATGTTTTTATACTTTTTGTTTTTTCTCATCGAGGTTTAATTATGTGCAGTAAAAGTTTGAACCATATATAGAAAAACATAAGAGAAATCAACCATAACGATCATGCAAACGGATGACAAAACCTTTTGTCATTATTTTATTGAAATACTTAATTTGATATTTTAGGAGGCAACAACACTGTCCCATCTTGGCTTAATAAAGAAGTTGGATTATTTTTTGTTGCTATATAAAAAAAATTACGCGTTTGTTAGTTTTGTGTCTAGTTTTTTTAGATTATTAGTTTTGTCTCCGTGAGAGCAATCTTTGAAGTAAAAAATTAGGACCTAAATCTTAAAATAATTTCACCAAAGACAAAACTAATGCAAAACGTACAGAAACACTTTTGGATTGTGTCTTTATTAAAAAAAGAGTTTAATTTGGTCTAGGATGTTTTAACTTTTAGAATTTTCTTGTTGAGACGAACCAATAATTATCAAAAATTTGACACAAGACTAACAAATGCAAATTTTTTTGTCAATCAATAACAAAAAATAAACTTCAATAACCATAATAGTTCAAAAATCTGTCGAATTTGCTGCTTTTTTTTTTAATCGAGATTTCTTTGATTCCTGGATGGTAGGAATAAGGTTCCACAGATACTATTTCAATCATTGATTAGAGAGAGAGAGAGACTCTGAGAGAGGAGAAAATTTTGGGTGCAAATAGGGTATGGGCGACGTGGTGCCCCCTCGGCGCATTGTTGGACGGCCATTGCATTGTTGGACGGCCCGGATGTGCCGAGAGGGTACCACGTGGTACCCTCCCCGTACCCAAAATTTTCTCCTGAGAGAGAGAGAGGTGTGAGACTTAGTACCATAGGAAGACTTCAAATCAATGACCTCCGTTTATTTTATTGAGGAGCATTGACGGACTTTACTCTCGCCCCAGAGCTGAGCCAAGTAGACCATTCTCAGCCAAATTCAAGAACAGATCTCAAATTACTCAGAGAATCAGTACCAAACAGCTGAAAATCAGGTAATGCCTGCCTATTCTCAACTCATTTTCAGTTCAATCTTAACTATGTTTAAGCTACACATACTAAGATTAGCTAGGAACAGTATTGTCAAAATCCTGAGCTTCTAATGCCGTACCCTCTCCACTAGCTGCTTGCTGTTTCTGTAGAGACAGAGATAGTAGATTTTTTTTTCGGTAAAATGAGATGGTAGATTATTTGTATTCCTTTCTAACTATGTTTGTGTTTCTTTATGTATGATGAGTTATTATCCAACGCTCTCATAGTACTATGGGCATTTTCTCGTGATGCTCCCAACAAATTATGTAGCGATAAAAGTTTCGGTCACACTTTAATTTGTTGAGTTTTGTGGGAACAAGGGGCAACGAAGTGTGTGATTTGTAGTAACTAATTGGCCGGAGGAACATGTAAGTGATGAAATATCATACCGGGAGCACCCAATAATTGGTTGTGTGTGCCCGATCAAAAAAAAAAAAAAAGTTGGTTGTGTATGTGTGTGTGTGTGAGAGAGAGAGAGAGAGAGAGAGAGAGAGAGAGAGAGAGCTGAGGGGCAGGTAGGCAGGAACTAAGTTTCAAAAATCCTTGTTATCGTAGTAGTCTTGGTTTAAAGTATTTAAAGTTTATATATGTTTGGCCGCAAGTTTCAAATATCTGTTACTCTTATCTTTTTCCTATGGCAGATCCATTTACCCTCCTAAGGTTGGAATCCTGTGTTTGTGTGAGAGAGTGAGAAGGGGAAAGTAGTCAGCGTAATGACAAAATTGCAGCATTGGAAACAGCTATGGGCAACATGGGATCTCCGGGTAGTGGTCCTCGGTAGTCTCTTCCTACAAATTCTTCTCATATTCTCTGCACCATTGAGAAAGCGTGTGTCAACGGTTTGGGTAACCATACCCATATGGTTGGCGTACTTGCTTGCAGACATGGCAGCTACATTCGCCGTGGGACTCATTACCAAGAGCCAGGCCCAGGGTGATATTGATAAGGTTGGCCCTTTTACTTATCCGGACCTTCTGGCATTCTGGGCTACCTTTCTCTTGGTACACCTTGGGGGTCCCGACACCATCACTGCTTTTGCCCTCGAGGATAATGAGCTCTGGCTAAGGCACTTGCTTGAGCTGGTATTCCAGTGCGGGGCCGTCATTTATGCCTTCTTTCAGTCATATCCCTATAAGACACTTTGGCCCCCCACAGTGCTAATGTTCTTTGCTGGACTCATCAAGTATGCCGAGCGGACACGTGCTCTCTATCTTGCTAGCTCCCGTAGATTCAAAGAGTCTTTGCTCACAGAGCCTGATCCTGGGCCTAACTATGCCAAGCTCATGGATGAGTACACTTCAAAGATAGAAGCAAGACTTCCCACAAAAATAGAGATGATTCCTGAACCTAGTAGAGCCAGCAGAATAGGAAATAAGGAAGAATGGGCTGATTTGTCGGATTTGGTTGTGGTGCAACGCGCTTTTGGTTTTTTTTCTACTTTCAAGGGATTGATTTCAGATCTGATCTTCAGCTTCCGTGAGCGCAACAACACTCGAGACTTCTTTCTCAAGAGAAAATCAAGAGATGCTTTCAAAGTTGTTGAGGTAGAACTCAATTTCTTCTATGAGGTTCTCTACACTAAGGCGACCGTAGTGCAAAAAATGATTGGATACATGTTTCGGTTTCTTTCGTTTAGTTTAAATTGTGCAGCCATTGTGCTCTTCAGATACTATGTGGACAAGAAGAAGTTTGAAAAGATTGATATTCGAATTACCTACACTTTGCTCGGTGGTGCTATTGCGCTCGATGTAGTAGCTTTTACAATGGTCCTTTACTCTGATTGGACTGCTGTGACCCTCACATCTTATGAGCATCCTAATTGGTTTATTAGGATCCTTAAGAGGTTGCTCAGGGTTAATAGAGTAAGGTGGCCTAAGGAGGCTGGAAAAGAGTCTAGATGCTCTCCTTTTGAAAAGATCATGCAAATTGTGCGACTCAGGTGGTCTGAATCTCTCTCCAAGTTCAACTTGATAGATTATTGTCTACACCCACGTTCTAAATGGTTGGAGAAAACTATTGATTTTTTTGGCCTAACCAACATGCTAGATGGGATGAAATACGTCACAACTGAGGATTTCACCGATAGTTTGAGAGATCTTATTTTTGAGGAGTTGAAAATGAAATCCGAGCTAGCAGATGACTTAGAAACAGCCAAGGAGATATTTTCTGCCAGAGGGGATTGGATTCTTCGGTTTGAAAGTTGCACTGACTTACTCCGTTGGGTCAACGAGGTTGACTTTGATGAGAGCCTTATTATGTGGCATATTGCCACTGAACTCTGCTATAACACTGATGAAGACAGCAAATGTACTAATGATGGGAGTACCAATGCTAGCCCCAATGGTGCTCACGAAAAGAATTTCCGCAAGTTGTCTAAGCTCCTTTCTGATTACATGCTATATCTTCTAATCTCGCAGGCTACAATGTTGTCCACTGTTGCAGGTATTGGGCAAATAAGGTTTAGGGATACCTGTGCTGAGGCCAAGAAATTCTTCCTCGGAAGAAAAATTGAGAAGTCAGGTGAAGGGTGTCTCAAAATCTTCTCCTTTTGGAAATGCTTCTGTGTCGATGAAGCGGAAAAGCAGCGGCATAATAAATTGCAGAAACGAGCGTGTGAGAGTATCCTTGCTGTTAATACAGCAGTTGAACCTGTTGCTGTTAAGGGGGACAGAAGCAAATCTATTTTGTTTGACGCATGCATGCTGGCCAAGGAGCTGAAGAAATTAGAAAGTAATAAAAGAATGTGGGAAATAGTATGCAAAGTTTGGGTTGAATTGCTGTCCTACGCAGCGAGTCATTGCAGAGCCAATACCCACGCAGCACAACTCAGTAAAGGTGGACAGCTCCTCACATTGGTTTGGTTGTTGATGGCTCATCTGGGCTTGGGGAATCAATTCCAAATTAGTGAAGGGCATGCAAGGGCTAAGCTGATCGTGAGGAAGTAGGTTGACTACTTTGTTGTACTAATGATTGAAGATGCATGCTTTTGTCTTGGTTGGAAATGTGGCAAGTTTATTCAGTGGTAATACTTTGGCTTAAAGAGTCTTTGCTGACACTTCTGTACATCTCTGTTTGATGATTTACTTATGTGTTTAGTCTATTTCAGTCTGGCTTCATGTTATTGTTTTTACTTTTCTTGTATTGACGCTTGCCTATGGATGGGACCATGATATTTTCCATCTTGTCAATCTGTTTTAGCTCATTTATGTTTTGATTATTCTGTTTATGTCGTGATTATGTGGAATCTACCAAAACTGAGCTAAACTCAACTCACTAAATTCAGCTCGGAGTGGGTTTATGCTAGAGCAGCTAGACTAACATCACAGCTTGTGTCAGTCCTTGATTCGAACTAGGCTAGTAGAATCACATGCCACTTAAGGGTCTAAGATCCAAAAGGACAGATGAGGCTCTGCTCATTATGAGTTCCGTAAGGGAATGCTACTTAAGTTGTTGACTCCAATGAACTGGTTGAAGGTCCTATCCAAACCCATGCCTGGAAAAAGAGCAAAAGAGGGCATTTTGCTGAAGTTTGAAAAATCACGGCTTACCCTTGGGAAATTTTCTGATCTCTCTCTCTCTCTCTCTCTCTCTCTCACACACACACATATCTGCTGCCTGTTTCCACAGTTTCTTGGGATCTTGACAAGTGCAAATGTAGGTTTCCACTCCTTCTGTGTATGTATACCATTCCAAATCCTGCCTCCGCCCCTGCTTGTCGGCAGTTGGGGCTAACCCAACATATAAAAATGGATTTAATCTAGTGTCCCTAGTCCATTCTTCTAAAGAGAAATGTGTTCCAAAGAAATTTTGATCCGATAAACCTGCTATTTAGCATGATATGATTCTCAACAAGCTCGAGCAATGCCCACTCGGCCATGTGATAGTTGAGGATGTGAGGGCTAAAGTCAAGTTGGGTTGCCACGAGGATTTTGTGGTGGATGCTACAGCGATGGAAGGGGAAAATCTGGAGTGCTATCTCCTGTTGGAAACCTGCTCAATAATATGGTTCCCTAGCAATATCTACTACTTAGAATGAACAAATATGGTTCTCTAGCATTTCAGAAATTTGTGACCTCAACAGTTGTACCGTTTCTTCTGCAATCAAGTATCTCTCTCATTCAGTGTACATTATTGCGACGTGTCATCTACTTTGTTGCGGTAAATGCATTGTCTTGTTTTTCTTCCTTCTTTCTTGTTTATTGGCTAACTTGGTTCATTGGTTCCCTAACAGAGGGATGTTGTGTTAGTACAAGTTAGACTAACTTTTGGTTGTTCCAACTTTCCAATCTATGTAGAAGCCTTCAGTAATCTCTTTTGGCCCATCTCCTCGGTGTCTATAATTTGTCACCTTTTGCTCAGCAGACCATTGTACTTTTACTATCCTTTTAGGGATGGACTTTGCAAGCGCAAAAGTAATTTTCAGTAGCATCATCCTATTTACGATAATTACTTGAAGAAATATTAGATGTACGTGATATTTTTCCCTGCTGCACACCTGGAGCAATGTTCTTAGTTTCTGTTGAAAATGAGGCACTGTGGTTGAATTCAGTGTACTATTTTGTGGGATTTTTGAATAACCCAGATGAAGGGCAGGCTTTTTGGTAGAACGCCCTTCTCTCCCCCTTTCTTTTTCTTTTGGTATCGCTAAATCATCTAGCTCGTAGACTTTACATGTATTTCTGTTACACAGTGGGAATCTTTATTTGGTATTTGACTGATTTTGTTACAGCTGGTTTTTGTTACAGTTCCTACGGAGTATTATAATTAAGTGGAGTGTAAAATGCAAGTTGAGAACGAAAATGAATCAGATGATGCTGCATCAATTGTGAAATAAAACAATGATGATATCATCGATATATCGATATAGCTGCTGCGTAGTTTAAATTGGGCTCGATAGTGTGGTGTTTTTTCATTCCTCTCTTTTCGTGTACGGCGGTTTACCACTTTGTTCTTAAATACTGTGTTTCTTTTTTTCTCAAAGTGTGGATGTTTGCATGTGATATTAAGTTTTTTTACTGTTTTCCCCTGTTTCGCTATTTGATCAACCAAATGATAAAGTAAATCCATCAACCAAACCAAGCTAATCAGGATGGCTAAGAACAAGTGAAGAGGGTGGTGGTGTGCTATTAGGCATACAGTTGAACTACTTTAACTGTGGGGGTATTGCTATTGGTATGTCCATTAGCCACAGAATTGCTGATGGATGCACCTTGAGCATGTTTGTCAAGGCTTTGGCAGCCATGGCTCGTGGTGATAAAAATACGGTGGCTCTGAGTTTCGTCACGTCCTCTCTCTTTCCACCCGGAGAACCGTTTGAGCAGTGGAAGAGTTTGGAAAGTCCAAAACACGGGGCGAAACTCGAAGGTTCCGCTTCTGTAGCTCAAAAATAGCTACTCTGAGAGCTGAAGTTGGAGCCAGTAATGTGGTTCAACCAACGCGTGTTGAGTTGGTAACGGCAGTCATTTGGAAGTAGACCATGGCTCGAAAAGGGCACGACCGGTGCCGTCCTTCATTTGCAAGGCATCCGGTGAATATAAGGAGGAGGATGGACCCGCCTTTATCAGAATAATCTGATTCATTTTTTTTGTTTGAACTGCATCATCTGATTCATTTTCGTGCTCAACATCTTTCCTAAGAAGCCGTGATGCCCATGTGGTGGTTGTCCGATTTAGTTTACGTTGAAGACAAATCTATATGTGTTTGTTAATCTCAGCACCACAGCGATCAGTGTCCGCAAAGTAAACTCTAGGGATCTTTAGGGATCTGTGTTTGTTAATCTCGGATCAGATTTTCGGCACCATCTCAAGGTAATAACTAGTTTTCATCATTCAGATTGGAGCTAACACTGTCTGTGGATTTGTTCTCCGTTCCATATTCTGGATGGTTTCCATCTTGTTTACTCTTTTTTCGGGTACATCTGCGGTGTCATTTTGCAGCCATCTGTGTCATGCAGTTTCAGATCAGACTATCACGGTGTGATTTGATGTTAAGACACTTGAATGTTTCATCATTGAACTTGCTTTCCATAAGCCAATTGATGTGCAATTGTTTTCTGATTTTGTATTTCTTCATAAGACCTTAAAGTTGTTTTCAAACTGAGAATTATTTTATATTACTCTCATCCACTTTTTGAATTTATATTTACATTTCCGAGTTTTGGTTTTGAAAGGTTACTTTCCTGAAGATATTATACAAATGCAGTAACACAGGAGTGTCCTATATCATTGGGAGGTCTACTGTTGGATAGTATATCTAATATCTATACAGAGGAGTATGATACGTATATTCGTTGAGGCAGTGGCGACTCCAGGATTTTCATTCAGCGCTGACAAAAGTACAAAGTGTGTCCATGATAAAAAACTGTATGCGAAAAAAAAAAAACTCCGACTAGGCAAAAGAGACATCCATTACATCGTTTGACAAAAAAAGGCTTCTACATATTACAATATCCCACGACGAGACTTCAGTTGAATAGATTAAGATTTAATACCTTTTTCGGAGTATTATATGGTTGATCAAAACCCTAGATTTCTTGAGAGAAACAAAACAAATCTCGTTGATGACTGATGAGGGCCCAGTTTGTTGCGTGGAAAGGAGATCGAGGAGAGCCTTGAGGGGAAAAAATAAATTTCTATCTTCAATCGTCAAGTTTTCTTCTCCTCGAAATTCATCGTCTGCGACCCTGTTCTTTCATCTTCTTGACACAGAGACAGAGAGATAGAGCAAAGTCCCATTTTTCTATTTTTTTCCCAAACCCAATAGCCCACTATTCCATTATATCCTATTATATAAAGCCCACTATCCCATTATATCCCAATAATATAAAGCCCACTATCCCACTTTTATGTTAATGCACGTGATATGTGAGATTAAATTGTGTTTGAGTTTGTTTTGTTTTGTTTTGTTAGGGCTATAACAAGTAGATTCAAATTTAGTTGAAAATATATTTTTTAACCTCGCACGAGTAACCCAGCGCTGACAATAGTAAAGAAAATTTGATTTATATCTATAAAAAAAAAAATTAGTGCGTTTTTTGAACCCAGCTGGCTATATGGTAGCGTCGCACTGCGTTGAGGTTCATTATATTGTGCAAACACATGGAATAGCGGACAACGGATATTAAGATACAAAAAACCAAACAATTGTGTTATCTGGGTTTCATATATGGATAGAGGAGACATGGGCCGGATACGGATGTTACCCAAAAAATAGAATCGAAGTAGGTTGGCTCAAGTGGAAGGGTGCTTCCGACATATTACGCTATGGACTGATACCAGCAAATTTGAAGTATATTTTCATGGAACAATCAGAAGACTTGATCTTATGGATATTGCATCCTTTATTAACTGAAATAACTTCCATTGCGGTGCAAGATTCAGAATATTTCTTTTAGGGAACCTCGACGCCCGATCTTTTAACCAACTGTAATTGTGTTTGTTTCATGTTTGGTTTCTTGATTAGCTTCTAATGGTTTTGCCGTCTTTCTAGTTCTATTGTTCAGGTATGCAAAGGATTTTACCTTACTATGTTTATCAAGGCAGCTTCTGATGTGTCGACCTTTATTTTATGATGCTTATCAAGGCTGTCATTCAAGTTCGTTTTTGTTTTTATGATAAATCATTTAAAGTTGACTTGTGCTCATTAGTGAGATGCTCTGAACTATGAATAAAGAAAGCATGTAATCAGCACATATATTGATTTGATTCTCTAGGCATATCTCTTCTGATGCCATTCGACTTTGATTTGGGGACATGGTTTTGCGATAAAACATTCCTGTAACTCAGTTTTTACAGGTTTAAGAGGGCGCCGTATTCTCAGAGCAGCTACTTTGTGCATATTGTCTAAGGTTAGGTCTGTCTTTAATCATCCCCACCCATACCCATAATGATTGGTGATTAGATGGGTATTATTATTGTTTTAAGACATTCAACGTTGGTTTGTATATTCCGGTTGAGTGAATCGTGAATGATTTTGTATCTGTTGAACTTTCCTCGGTCCATCATTGAGATGAAAAAACAGCAAAAGCAAAAGCCAAAGCCAAAAAGAGCTTAATCATTTAATCCTTTTTATCATGCCGGGGAAAACATAAGAAAAAATAGTTCCATACTTTCTTTTTTGTCAGTTATTAGAATAAAGATTTAACAACAATATTATTCAAGCCATGAATAAAGCTTCAACAACAGTATTATTCAAGCCAAGATTTCAGTAAAAGAAATATACTTTTCATGACTCCAAATTTTGTAGGACACATGGCATCCATTTTGAAACGAAAAATTTGAAATCCTTATCAGTCGCATAAGTTTCCCTATATAAAGTTGTATTCTCAGTAGCATAGCCAAGATTATGCATTAGTGTGGAGACTATAAATTAACCACAAGCTCCGAGAATAGCCAGGCTTCAACAACCACCTAAACGTTCATGAGTTGATGGTTGTTGGCAGGGGCAAACCTATGGGGTGCAAGCAGGGGACCGCTCAATTATCCCAAATTTTCTACTATATTTTAATTTTTGTTTGCAAAAATTATGGAAAAAAGATCCTTTCAAAATTGGGTTATTAATATATAATAATAATATTTTATTATTAATTTATGAATATATCACGCCCTTTATTTCAAGACAATAAATAAATCTCTTTCTCAAATATAAAACACAATACGTCATGGCTTTACTTCCAAAATACCCCAGCAAAATATTTCATATTACAAGTCCCGTACCTACGTACCCGTGTCCCATGTGAAAAAGTGAATGAAAGCGTTACATTAATACATCTTTTAACTCAAAATTTTAACGGATGTAAATTATACCTTTCGTCTACAAATTAAGGAGATTTACAAGAGAGGTGAGGTTATCTCCTGAAGCATGCTTTCAAACAAGTGATATGCACTCCAAGCATTCCACGTCATGCTCTTCCATTTGTACCTGAAATAAAGAGGTGAACATTCATTTTGTCCAGTAGAAAATCTTCTACATCTCTAAATGTGAATGAGATGATATCGTATGTTGTTTATCCAATCTTCTACATCTCTAAACCATGTCCTCGGAGTACCCAATTATTTACCCAATATTCAACGTATTCTACAAGGAATGTACACGTCTCATTGTACTCTAATTTCATAAGCTTACTTATCTCCTACTTGGCTCAATCAAAATTCATTCATTACATTGGTCCTTTATAACATTTCCGTTAACGATCCTAGTAACATTCAATGTATCGTATGCCCAGTACGTTTCACAAGTAACATTCCGGGTATGTAAGACCCCGTACAATGCTCAATAAGTTTTTACTGATCATGTCGTGTCTGTCTTGTTTAAGTATTATCACATAAGGTTCCCACGTTTTCATGGGCATTCACTAGACATTTTCTCAATCATACCTCAACAACAACTAATCATTTGCTACAAGTACTTAGACCAATCTTTTAAGCTGAAATCACATATTCATGGCAAAACCAAGCAACAAGAGAATAGCGAATTTCAAGTGGGAAAAACAAAATCGTCAAACAAGGAAATGAGATAGTTCAATCAAAACCCATTGTGAAATACTCCTCATCATTTACCAAATGTCCAAGTGTTCTTCGTTTCATTATTCAAACGTGTCCATGAGTCCATGTACGACATTTGGACGTGTCAAATTATGTTTATAAGGCAAGTTCTCCGTTCTACTTTAATACTAATCCATGTGCGACATTAGATGTCTATTTCATAAAATTAAACAGACTATGTCACGTTCTCAATATAAAGTGTCACATTATACGCGTAGATTGTGCATTCAGAACCCAAATGAGGAACAAGGGGCAGCCACATTCGAATGATGAAGCCCGAGATGCAATCTATCAAAGTCGTGTCTACGAACATTTGAACAATCAATTAAATAGCCCTAAGAAACCACGTGAAAGTTTAGTCTTCAAAAAAAAATTATCCCCAAGTTGAAACACTCATCTCTCGCAGGAACAATGCCTTCGGAAACTAAAGGAGGACACGTCGAAATCATGACCGAAAAACAACACAGCGCAGTGTACAAGATAAACCATCCGGACGGTCGTGACTCCCGTCCAGACGGGTTCAACAGACAACAACAGGTAATAGCAGCAGCAGTCAGCATACAACGAAATTTGGCTTTTCAACTTCAGCACCAACTTGATTGATTTAAGGTCAAATACACTACTTCAAACAACTTACTAATGTACAAAAGAAATGATCTTCCAACTAATTCAAGAAATAATCAACCTAAAACAAGAATCAAGCCCACAACAACTCTCACCCATTAAGGCACCCGTATTAAGAAAATGTTAAGAATACTTCAGAGCATATACCAATTGTATACTACTCGAGCAAAAGCCAGAATTTGTCCTTTTGAGAGTGTTGCCATCTCGAAATCTTCTTGAGAGCTGAATCAACCAAAAGCACCAATGCCAATAACTTAATTGTTAGGACTTCATCTGATACTTATTTAAGTAGCTTTTAGATCTTTCCCGACAAACTAAATCCAGAATTTCACATTAGTGAATTGATCAAGTGATGAATAATATTTCTCAGTTGTTTGTATACTAAAAGAAGCAACATGAGAGGAATAGAAAATCCATTAGATAGGATCTCACAGAAAAATCCACTTATGCGACGCCAAAGATAACAATGAACTTGGAAAAGTACCATCCACAGACTATAAGTGCTCAGCTTCAAACCACAAGTTACTCTAACATACATGCATAGAGTTCTTTATTCAGCTATCTTAAAGAAAGCATGAGGCTTGACACACATAATACAAAAAGAACTACAGCGGGACCATGGCACTATTGTATGCAGAAAACCAAGAGATATCATCGATGCCCTACTGAAGCCAAAGGGAATAAATAGACGATTTCTCTTTCTTTCTTTTCGATCTTCTATTTATTTTTGTGGGACATGAAATTTCATCAACATTAAAGTTTCCAGAAGCTTGCTTTTGGAGTGTTTGTAGTTTGCAAAGGGAAAAAAATTGAAGGAAAATTGACCTTCAATGTCACAAGAATCAAAAGAATATCCATATAGCATATGGAATTAAGAAGAGACTTCGTCTAACTATTTGTAACATGTAAGAGTTGTAAGGTGGTAAAATTAATCTTTATCCTATAGGGTTACATTTATGTTTCTTGTTTCTAGTGAGGCCTCTCAGATGATACCCTATACATAACAATTGTTTCTAGCTAGAGCTTCATCCACACAGACTTTGTCACTATGACAACCATATCCTTATTGGCATAGATTAAAAGATTGAAGAACGTAAAAAAGACCAAACATTGTTAACGAAAAGAAATAGAAGTACTGGACGTTGTTATCAAATAGAATCCATTGTTGAAATTGTATCTTATTACTTATACTTGGAGAAAGTCCAACTGTGTATCCTATCCCACTATCCCCACATCATCACAAACGGAAAAAAATGACTCAACATGTATTAGCCAGGGCATTTGACAAACATTTGCCTTCAAGCCCCTCAGTTTTCAACCACTGCGATGTGATAACCTTAACAGTCATGCAATCTCCAACAACAACGAAAGAGAAAAAAGAATCAAATCAATGAAAATATATTACATAGACCAATAAGAATGTCGTTCTAATGTACATATGAAGCACCTGACAATTAGTTTTTGCATTCTATAGTTAAGTGCAGCTCAAGGTTCAAGTCTCTTGACCTTGCGAATAATCTTCTTTTATGCTACAATCTAGCTGATGAACATACATATAGATATTTTCACACATCCAATGGAAGAAAGAGAAATATCATGACGAAGAAGATATTACCTCTCGAACTAAAAGGCGTTGAGAATTACTGCGCTCATGATGAGTTTTCAATATTCATGATAAGCTTGGTTTTGGCTCTTATAATGACCATATTTTCACTTTTTTGTTGTTTTGTTACGGTCTCAAGGAGATATTGTTGTATTATCGAGCCTATTGGTACGTGCTACTTATATTACTTCTTTTGCTTTTGTAGTAGCTTCTCCAAGTTTCATATGAAATCCTACGGGATTATCAATGTATTCATCGTCCTTCTTTCTCTATTTTCCAAAATTATACCTAAACTTAAACCGTAGATAATTATTCAACCCCACAACCATTTGTTGAATTTCTCTTTTTTCGCTAGTGATTAAATGTGGGTAATGGTAAAAACAACTTTCTTCTTATGTGCATAAAAACATGAGAATCACACAGATACTATCGCAATCAAGCTCCCACAATCAATCAAACCATGGACACAATTTTTGAAAACTGCAATGGACACTCCCTACAAACATCAATCATAAGGCTATTCGAAGGCACATTCAACTTGTGGCTAGGGCGACAGAAAAAAATCACAGAACTTATAAAATCCGAAACATAAATGATAGAGATGGAAGAACCCAAATCGTATGAGAAACCGACCTTCCAATCGATTCGATGGTCATCAAAAAGTAACCCAGCTTCGATTCGGTTAATACCCAGCTTTTATTCGATTCGATTTGATGTAGAGCTCGATTCGATTACCCTGCCGATAGAGCGAGGGAGATAGAGAGAATTGGAGGAGGAGATATCTACGGTGGGGGAGAGGGAGAGGAGCGACGGTGTCGGGAAGTCGGGCTGAACTACTGAGTACTGAAGCACTTAATGTCTAAACCAATTTTCAGTGAGGGTATTTTCATAATATCGCCGTACCAAACGAAAACCCACGCTTTATATAGTAGGCCCCATTTGGATGGGGATAGGAAAGCCGGACAATTTTTCACCCCCTCTAATCTGTTGACCCCATCTTATATCCCTTGTTTGGCAAACAAACCAGCCACCCGGATATTCTTTCACCCCTCTACCGTTTCCCCCAGCGAGGGCCTTGTCCCTGATAATTTTTGGGTACCCCTTGGGCTCCCCAAAAATTATCCGGGAGGAGAGGGTTGATTTTTGGACCATTACACCCCTCCTTATCCCCCTCCCCAACTAACTTTCGACAGAAAACGATCGGAATTTATACCTGATACTTGCTGCAAAAGTGTTCGGAAATCGCACTGTGGCCTGAATCTTAATCTGAGATGGGTTTGATCTCACACTGGCCGGAAATCGCACAGCAATGGCCGGAAAATCGCAACCATCAACAGGTTTTCTCCGTTTTCAGGCTTCAAAGAGAGAGAGGAAGATCGGGTTTGGTTGCTGCCATGAGATGGGCTTGGTCGCTGCTCAAATCAAGAGAGAGGAAGATCGGAATAGAGGGTTTAGTCGTTGCTCAAATCAAGAGCGAGGAAGATCGGAGCAAAGGATTTGGTCGCTGCCATGGGGTTGGCCTGTAAAACCCAGATTCGTTTTTGTGTTTTTCCCCTTGGAATGAGAGAATAAAGATAAAATGGTATAGTAGATACTGTTGAGTAGAGAAAATAAATATCAAAAGGTAATT
>JAXBDA010002368.1:0-43326 GCA_036023075.1 Gaultheria prostrata
ATAATCCCGAAAATCTTTCATCTGACACCAAATCCACCGAGCCCAGTCCACCTTATCCGTCTCTGACCCAAAAACAACCAACAACTCGCCGTCTTTTTTCGAAGGGGTTTTCTCTAAACTAAAAGGAGAGATGTTATGGTGCACGAATTTGTTCACTGTTCAGTACGTGTTCCTCAAACTCCCAGAAATATATTTTCCTTTCCCATTGGCCTCATCATTAGAGCCAGGCTCATCAGTGAGAATTTCCAACTGTTTCTCATGGGGCATGTGCCATTTCTTTTTAGGGTATGTGGTGGTGGCAGGGCGTCGGTAATTCAAGTACACATCAATGGAGTCCGGGGTCACAATAACCGTTTTACCCCCAACTCGAGAAGTAATTTGACGTTCGCCCAAATCCACCACCATGTTCTCATAAAATGTCCTTACATTGTCTTCCTATATTTCCCCAACGGGTCAAAGAAGAAACTCAAACCTTGCCGTTGAAGTCTATGACATCATGTTGGAACAATCTTTTCCTTTCAAGTTGACGTTCGCATAAGAACTCCCTTTCCTGCATTTTTCCTTTTCAGCCCTCTTGTCATCCTCATCCTCCTTTCTCTTTTTCCTTTGCTCCTCCTCTCGATAATCTACTGAATGTTTCCCTCCATCCGTAACCACAGGCCCCGAACTTGTGCCCTCGCCATGCATTTTGTTGATGATCTTCTTTTTACCCATTTTCCAGATTGATTCGAGAACACTATTACGGTATCACTTTGTAGATTGGACAATATTATAGTCTCGAAACCTGAGAAACAGAGAGAGGGATGTGAATTAGGATCCCAAGTAAATGACCAACAAAAGGATGTATAAGTACAAAAACACAATCAGAAAAATGGCACAGCACCCGATTACAATCACAAAGGCATAGAAGATTGTAATTTCCAATACAATCTGTATCACTTTAGAACCAACTCCTATGTCTCCTTAGCACTACACTTTATGAAATTACAAAGAACTACCACATCAAAAACTTGATAAATGAGTCTTGTAAAACTGTCAAAAACCATTTTAATAAACTTTGTTAAATGCATCAAAATTTCAACAATACCAAGAGTGTTCTAAGATGTCCTCTGCCTTATCACAACACTCATCTCAGTGAGAATCTTCAGATAATCGTTGCGACTCCGGTGATATTCAATCCACACACATAATAATTATAAGGGAAAATCACCCCATGAATAAAAGGAAAGAAAAATCATACTGACTCAATTTGAGAACACCACTACAGTTCCACTTTATAGAGCTTGAGGACATGTCCTTCATCAAGTTTTATTATTAGCAAACCTAAATACATCCATAATTTTCTCATCTCCTCATATTCTACAGTTTAGGTTTGTAGTTCCAATTTTATTTTATATGGTTCTTATTTGTCTTAACGTGAACGAAACCAAATTGACTATATTCACACAACTAATCATACATTTTAAAGAGAATCGACAGGAAAATGGTAAAAATTACACAAACTAACATTTTTATATGAGGGAGGGAGTAAAAGACAGGCATATTAGACTTCAAAAGCTACGCCAGTCTAGTGCTTGTTTTCTGACATATAATGCAACTGAGATTCATAGATGGAGCAATGTCATATCATCCAAAGAGCCAAACTCTCTTTCACTCACACAAAACATAAATAACATAATATTTATGTTTCAACCATATCATTCACATAAACATCACTGTTGTTTTCTTCACAACATTGTACCCAACACTAACAAAAAATTTGTGAAACCAAAAGTTCATAAAAACCCTCCCACAAGGAAGAAAGAGTGGACTATGGAGATTGACATCCAACCTATTCCTGAACTGCAGTTGAATTTCATCAATGCTTTATGTCTTGAAGTCTCATTCTTTCGGTATGTGTTAATTGACCATATCAAATAGTTTTTTCACCGATTCCACTACCATTGCATTTATTTTGTAAGTCATGTACGTGTTAATTGGCCATGTATGTGGAAATCAACGAAGAACAGTCTGGTGCTGGTTATTACATGCACAGTGCATGTAAATGTTATACAAAGAGCAAGGTTTTTTAAAACAAGGAGCAAGGTTTTTCATCTCATTCAGTGACACGACATTGTGAATTAATAACACATCATGCTAAGCCTCACATCTATTTTGAAATTACATACACTTTCATGCCTGCAATACCTCATGCTTCTGAAAATACAACAAAATGGTGGCTCTTCTTTTAACAATGTAAGATCTATACGTACATTAACTAGTGGAGTACCAATCTACTTCTCAGAGAGAGAGAGAGACGGGATGGAGTGAGAGGCATAAATACCTTAAAACTTACCACTTCCTTGCTTGCTTCAACATCAGATATGGGAGTGAGAGACAAGGATAAAGCTTGAAATAGCCGATCTAGGTTTCTCTTCTTCTTCTTCTTCTTCTTCTTCTTCTTCTTCTTCCTCTCTCTCTCTCATCCGTCGTTTTGAATCAGGAGAGTGGGTGCTGCTCTTTTTGGGTTTTAGGGCTTTTAAGCTATGGAGGGTGTTTTGGTCCTTTCAGGTAGGCAATTCCATGTATGTGAAATTTCTTTTTTCCTTCTCATCATTCCAGTCATTTCCAAAACCCTTACCATCTCATTGGTATTGATACTTTTAAAAACCTTTTTCTGGTCATTTTCCCAAATAATTAGTACCATTGAGGATTTTATGAAAATAATACCATTGAGGATTTCATGAAAATAAAAAGTACCATTGAGGATTTTATGAAAATAATTAGTACCATTGAGGATTTTATGAAAATAATACCATGGAGGATTTTATGAAAATAAAAAGTACCATTGAGGATTTTATGAAAATAATTAGTACCATTGAGGATTTTATGAAAATAATACCATTGAGGATTTTATGAAAATAATTAGTACCATTGAGGATTTTTGAAAATAATACCATTGAGGATTTTTAAAGAAATGATTCTAAAAGCAGAAGTTTTAGTTTTTATAAGAATTGATCTTAATTTCACCGAAATAATAAAAGGAAAGTGGGGGACTTACAATGTAATTACTCCGATCGAGGGAGAGCCGGCCGGCTTATAAGAGTGAACGGAAAGGATCGGACGGCTATTTCAGATGAGCCGGACGGTCTTGTCATTTTTTCTGGGGTTCGGTTTAAAACTGATTTGCTTCCTAAATCTTCGCATATTGCCCTGATTCCTTTGCAAGAACACTTTCAAACAAGTCCTTTCCTTCTTTCATCAAAGTTCCTCCCAAAACCCGAACGAAATTCTGCCAACCCGAGAACGACGGCAATGGCCAATTCCGGCATTGGGGATGACCGATCTTCTTCTTCTAGTGACCGTACGTCGACGCCGACGCGTGGGGAGGAGGTGATGGGTGATGTTCCGGTCATGGGTAGCCCGATTGCGCCGGTTCCAAGTGACGTTAGTCCGGTTCAAGTTGATCCGGTTGTAACCGAGACAAGTACTGCCGGTGCTGATGTGAAAGACGACCGGACGGCTGAAGAGGTGGTCCGGCCGGCTGTGGCTGAGGCTCAGGAGTTCGAAAACCTTGGTGAAACATCCTTGGTTGCATCAGAGAGGGTAGCCGGGGTTGATCAAGGCATGACCCGTGAGGGTCTGGGTACGGATGAACTGGTAGAGGGTGGAGATAGTGCCATGCACGGACCGGAGAGTGCAACGGCTGAGGAGAGAGGCATGGCTATGGAGGCTGATCGCCTGGTTGGCGATATTGCTACTCAGAGTGGCTCCACACCAGTAGACACTGGTGTTTCAGGTACGGGTACTCCCATTGCTGATGTAGAAATGAACGTAGCAGGCATAGATGTTTCTGTTGAGCCGAGGGCTCTGAGGAGAGACCTAGGTAAGGAGGTTATGGTCCCTCCCGAGGTTCAGAGTGCTGTTTTAGGTACACCAGTTAAGGGAGAGGTGCGGACACCTGGTGGTTTAGTGTTGATTAGAGGACCTGGGGGTGATGATGTGGTGATGGAGGAGGGCAGTGATGATGAGAGATTACCTGGTTTTACTGAGCCTTCAGTGTCTCGAGTTTTTAGGAGTTTGACTTCGGCTCTGGGAGCGGGAGAGGGAGAGGCTGTAGACCTCACTTTGTTTCACAGACCCGCTGGTACTTTAAGTGAGTGGGGTACTACTCTTGGAGACACCCTGGAGGCGGTTACAGATGAGACTTTGGCCCGGAACATTCAGGAGTTTTCGGACCTGGCGGTGTTAGTTGGTGAGCCCTCGACTCAGCAGAGAGAGCAGGAGGAGGTTAGGGATGAGGGTGTAGTGATCGGCGGGGTGAGGGTTTCCGGGGTAGCAGCAGTCAGAGCTTCTCTGAGGGACAGGCTCCCTTTCACTCCTGAGACTTACGTGCCACAGACGCACTTCTTTGCACCGTCCGGGTGCGAGGTGTACGAGCCACTGTTGGCTTTCTACCCAGACTCACAGATCCTGAGGGACCCACAGACACACATTTCGAGGAGGCCTCTGGTATGTATCTTCATTTGTGTTTTTCCTTTGGATATGATATTGCTGTTATGCACTAAATGAACTTGTTTGTTGTTTTTGAAACAGGTGAATCGGCCCATGCTGGGATATGGAGGGCCGTCAAATTGCTTGGCATTGTATGACACGTTGCCACAGGGGGTGAGGGATTTGGTAGACAGATCTGGCTTTCTTCCTTTCATACGGACACTGCTGCCGACATACTCATACCGGTTTTTAGTGAGGGCTTTGATAGAGCGTTGGTGGGACACCACCGATACTTTTCACTTTGGGTTCGGGGAGATGACTATCACCCCTTTGGACTTTGCGGCGACTACCGGCTTGAGGGTTGGCGGAGACCCTATTCCCTTTGACTCTGAGCTGTACTTGGACCGTGCCGCGATGCGGCATTACCTGGGGAGGGAGTTTGGTGACGTGCCTTCCGTGCGGGTGGATCGCTTGGTATCCATTTGGGACCATGAGCCAGACTCACCAGAGGAGACATCCCGGATGGCGAGGGCCTACTTGCTATACCTGTTTGGTTCTTCCTTGTTCCCGGACAAGCAGAACCATGTGCACTTGGGTTGGCTGCCTGCCTTGGAGGTAGTTGAGGAGGCAGGGAGGTTTGACTTCGGTGGTGCGGCCTTGTGTACGTTGTACGTTTCTTTGAGCGCCGCTACCAGAGGGAGGGGTGCGAAGATCTGTGGTTATTGGAGAGTTTTGGAGGTAACAGTGCTTGATTTTCTTGCTTTCAGTCATGCTTTTGTATTGTTGCTCTCTCTTTTTTTTTTGTTTTTTTCTTTTGGATAGCTGACTTTGAAAACTTGCAGGTGTGGGCCTATGAGGTATTTGGAGTTCCGGCTCCAAGGAACACTCATAATCCACAGGACGTGTTTCCGCGGGCGCTGAAGTGGACACGGAGTCATGTAAGGGAAGGCGGATTGAGACGTGATCTGAACGCCCTTCGTATATTCCTAGACCAGAGTACATGGATTACGGTGAACTTTCTTGAAATTGTGCTTTCATGTCATTCCATTTGCTTGTAGTGAACTTTCTGAGTCCAGATTGGTTTATCCCTGATGGTCATTTTCAGCTGAATATTGTAGTTGTACTGAGCAACAAAGGCTGCTCCAATGTCTTCCCAAGTCTTTTTCTTTAAGTTATCCAGGTTCAGAAACCAGCGGAGTGCGGGTCCAGTGAGGGTTTGTTGGAACATCTGTCCCATTGCATCTTTCCCAACATCGTATATGGATAAGGTACCCACGTATGTCTGCAAATGAGCCTTTGGAACATCACTGCCATCAAACTTGTCCCAGTCAATAGGCTTGAATCTCTCGGGGAGCTTTGCATCTGGAAAGAGGCATAGCTTTTCCATATCAATTCCTGTAACTGCTATCTTTTCCTGTTTCTGAACAGACTCTTCAAGTTTGGCCAACTTGGTTAAGACAGTGTCCATTTCTGGGGTATTCTGAGCCCCTGACAGGCTTGCTCCTAGTGGCGGAATACGTGCAGTGACTTCTTGGATCATGAGCATCATCTGAGCCATTTGCTTAGCGTTGTTGGCCTTCTGTTCGTCCAAAGCTTCCTGTAGAAGCTGAATCTCAGTTCTCTCCGCCATAACTGATTCCCCGATTGACTGTATCGTTCTTGACTCAGTTCGAATTAATCACTGATCGGGGGTTCAAGTCCAACTAGGTACGAGATTTTTCTTCTTTTTGCCAATGGTTATTACTGATGACAGGTATAAATGAATTCAGGTGTGCCGTGTATAGTGTATGTGTAAAAGAAAACAAAGTTATGTACAAAAGAATGATGCATGAGAGGATTGTCTCAATTTTCTGCTTATTCCGTTGGATATATTCAGATTCCCAAAGGTTTTGAAAATAACTGCCGGACCGTTGAAATGGTTGCCTACGTATCCTCGAGGAGGAATCAGGCCGTTACATAGTTCGGGACTACAAGTTTTGGCTCTTTTTCTCAAAAGGATTTTCATTAAAAACACATGACTTGGATTACAAACTGACTCCTAGATCATGCTAAAACAACCGTTGTTTTGCGCAAAAGCAGCCCGGTGATTGGACTGATACAGACTCGATAAGCAAATAACAGACTAGACAGAGGAGTGCGATTGATTCATTCTGGCGGTGGTGGTGCTGAGGATGGACCTGCTTGATCAGGGTGTTCATTCTCATGTTGTTCCTTGAGCTCTTGTGGAGTCATGCCATTGTTGTTTTTGAGACAGTCTTCATAGCAATCGGGACATTCACACTGATCCCAATAAATGTGTCCCATCTTTGGATCGCGGAACTCATAAACTGGAAGCCCCTTTTCATCGAAATATTTAACCGGTGGCATCTCAGCCATCTCTCCATCATTTTGTTCCATGACTAGCGTGATCCTTTCTGGGGGATTAACTGGCTCGACTGGGAGATGAACTTCCCACCCTTGATAGTCATCCCAAATGAGGGTGGTCCTCGGGATGTCAATGTTGGCAATGAGGCGAAGCATTTGGTCAAGTTCTTCACCCATATGGTCTTCGATGTTTAGCTTTCCCGGTTTGTCCTCAACGGGTGCCTCGAGGGGCTGCACTGGGAGAGACTCTTCTATGATCCACACTGGAGTCCCATCATGGTGGGTGAAAGTCGAGTTGAAGCGCTTGTTTGAATCATCAGCCATTGGTGATACTAAATGAAAAGAAAGAGACACTATTTACGATGGGAAAGAGAGCCAATTGTAGAACTAGGGTTTTTTGAAGAAAAGGAAAAAAAGAATTCTTGTATATCCAACACAATGAGTGACCATTGAGACAATCTTATGTGAGCATGATGTGATGTCCTAAAGGCCAAACTAACCTGCACATGCATGAGGTTAATATGTATGTGTGATGTATGTACAAAGTAACGGTGTATGAGAGACAGT
The DNA here is from genome assembly GCA_036023075.1 of Gaultheria prostrata. Classification (NCBI taxonomy): domain Eukaryota; kingdom Viridiplantae; phylum Streptophyta; class Magnoliopsida; order Ericales; family Ericaceae; genus Gaultheria; species Gaultheria prostrata. The sequence goes on from JAXBDA010002368.1 coordinate 7,405, forward strand.
ATATATGTACAAGAGACAAAGTATATCGAAAACGGTAAACAATTGGCATGGTATTACACGTAATCCTACCATGTGGGTCCTGTCGTAGGTTGGAAGGTTCTACGGTTAGCTATATGCAAATGCCGGGTTTTGGTTTAGGGGGCTACCCAGACTAGAGTCAATATTTGCCTTTCCAGTGTCAAGTTTATTGCATGACAAAGGTTAAAGCGGCAGGCTGACTCATCATCGTCCAGGGGTGCCGAGATCTTGGGATGTCCTAACACCGGCAAGCCGTGTAGTGTAATCAAGAAGCAGCGGCGGGGCTTATCCAACATCGATGCACGTGAAATGCAAAAAAAGAGATTTTCAATAAAATAATCTTCAAAATCCCACAAAATATTTTTTTCAAGTCTGGCTCGCTTTTTTTAAATTAATTAACATTTTGAAATTTTACGCAAGAAAATAACCGAGAAAGCTCCAGTCCGGATGGTCGGGCTTTCACCCTGACACCGATCATTTCCTTGACAGCGCTAGGCGTGTTCGTTTTTGACAAGCTTTCGAGGGTCGTTTTACAAATGTAAAATACCAAAATAAAAATTAATTTAAAAGAGTCCCCCAACAGAGTCGCCATTTTGTGGACGGCCACTTCCGGTGATCTGGAAAATGTTTTAAAAAATACGAGTCGCCACCCGGGATTTAATTTAGAAAATCTTTTTGGTACCCGAGAAACCGTTTAAAAATAATTGATGACTCTTGTGTCGTGCGGAAAAGATTTAGTCTACGAAAAAGATTCTTTTTGGGTTCGGAAGCCAAGTTACGGGCGGGGAAGGTTTTTTTTGGAAAAGCACCCCGCTTGCTCAGGATATTCCCAGTCTCTACTAAATATTTGTGGGATAAAAATGTTTTATTGAAAATCTTTGACAACTAATCAAGTAAATAACAGGGAATAACAAACAAATGAAATTAACATGATTACATAGCAATAAAATAAAATGAAGAGACTAAATGTTAATAAAAGAAAATCAAAAAAAGTTATAATTTTTAAAAAAGTAAATCGCACCAGAGGATAAGAAAACAGGGGAGGTTTACTGGAAAAACAGGGGAGAACAGAGGAGAGCCGTTCGGCTCTGGTATAAGAGCCGTCCGGCCCTAAATCAAGGTCGACCGGCCCTCTGGCCGTTTTTTTACAAAATATTTTCTATCCTCTGGAGGGATGGAGTTTGACTATAAAAAAGGTTTTCTTTATACAGAAATTCTCCTAAGAGGAATATCAAGGTTTAGAAAATATTTTGGAGAGAAAATATACCCCGAAAGAGGATCGAACCGCGCGATTATGACGAAAAATTACTCGTTTCGATACCTCGGGATGATTTTTGCTGTAAATGAACTCTCCCGAATCCAAAGATAACTACTGGAGTTATCCCGAATCCGGGAAAAGACCCCTCAAAGGACTGTGGTTATAGAACCCGGTCTAGAAAATACGATTTTATACCTTGATTGGATCGATTCGAACTCGAAAGAAACTTGTTTTTCCTCGGGTTTGATTCTCAATGCCTTTAAGAACTTCTGGAGTTGAGTAGGTGTCTTTGAAATATCTTTCGTAATGGAACCTCTTACTATAACTGGACGAGGGAAAAAATTTCACAACTTCTTTTTTTGTTTTTGCGATCTCTCCTCCCGTAATCACCGTCTTTAAAGTGAGGGAGTGGGATCGATTTTTATAGACGCTGATGTTACCCACGAAATCACGCAAGAGATTTTTATCATCATGATATTCCCCGGCGCGGGGAATATATTCTTCTGCAATGAATCTCTGAACCCGAATTTTCAGACAAGACAGGTAACAGACCCAGCCGGTCGGCTCTCAAAGAGAGCCGTCCGGCCCTGACGTCAAAGCCGTCCGGTCCTCGTAAGGGAATAAGGCCGCCCGGTCTAGGTATTAAAACCGTCCGGCCCTCTACTCCTTACTCCTAGAAATTCTTTGTTTGTTTTCAAATGGTTTTAAAGGCGCGACTGATCATTTCAAGGTATTCTACATATTTTCTTTTATTCATCATCGGGGAGACGCAAGGTCAAAAATTGGGGTGTCTACAATACCCTATATCAAATTAACAATATTTATAAAACTTATAAATATATATATCTATCTAGTCTGGGATTCCCGGAGTCCGGGATCCACCTTCCCGATATTTTTTTTTATGATCCGAACCGTCCAATGTGTTTAAAACGTGTTTTCTAAGGTCCCCGCGAGAAATCATCCAAAAAAAATACCGGGAAGGAATTCACACTCCCCCAACAAATTCACACTCCCCCTTAATATATTCAGCCTCCTCTATTCTTTTAATTTTTTTATTTGAATTTTTATTGATAAGGAATTCTCTTTTACCCCACTTGCCGATTGACGCGACCGTTCGGATTGGATAGAGCCGAATGTAACCGGTTACTTAGCAAGTGGTCCAATGTGAATGTCTTCACAAGGTCTATTCACCTTTTTTACGCGATCGTCCGGACTGGTAAGCCGAATGGAGCCGGTTACTTCAGTGAACGCCCAGATAGACATTAAAACTCACTCACAACCATATATATATAAATTTTTTCGACTGAACTCCTTTGACAATATCATAAATGCTAAAGGGTCAATCTCAAGGGAAAACATAAAGACCTGCTCCAGTTTTATGAGAAATGACAATTAGTGATATGAGGGCACATTATCTTTGTCGTGATGAGACACAATGGCAAGACCATGCTACAACCAATATCACAGCACCCCACATGGATAGGTAAATATAATGAATGCAAGCATAGTTATTGTGCCTTTATGTAAAACCACCGTTAACAACCAATTCAATCACAAATATGCTCTAGGAGATGCCGAAAAAGAACTTGTTATCAAGGTATACAAAGTATTTTTTTAAATATCTCATGAAAAACTTCAAATAGAAATATAAGGCAACATAGTGAACATATAATTGATTGAAATATTTATTATTATTTTTTTATAGTTAATGAGAAAAGGCTGACAAACTAAACAATAAAAAAAAAAATCAACACAAACCATAGCTCTAGTTAAAAGACAAGGAAAGTAAACCAACCTAGACTATGGGTATGAAACAGAGCCTTAAAAGCGAGGTTAACTCTAGATGATCCATTGTCATCTTGAGGATTAGTAGGCAAATTTTCACATGCTACCAAGTTCGACTTTCTTACCCAAATAAGTCTATTACTCTTGACCCCATTAATCTTTCTAACAATATTAGGCATGGGTTTATAAATCACATCCTTCTCCTTAGGTTGTGTCACTTTGTGTATTGGACTTTTGATTTTACTCCTATTGCTATCAACATAATGTTGGGGTGGAGCAATAGTATACCCATGGAGTTTTAAAATATTTTGGTCTAATATGTCCCTTCACCCCACAAAAATGACATGTAGGAATAAAATTGTCAAGACCATGTGGACTTGTTACGTGTGTGCAAGAGGTATGCGCCGTATGCAACTTCTTACAATGAGGTCTAATGTGACCTTTAATACCACAATAGTGACAAACATGCTTAAACTTAAAAAGAATTTACCTCAACACGCTTGGTGGTGGTATTTTTAATCGATGCACATTGTTTCTTTGGCTTAAGATGATTGGGCTTCATGCGAGCATCTTTGACACTGGCCTCTTTCATTGGTGACTTGGCTTTGTAGTCCACGAAAGGAGTGTGAACACTACTTCTCGGCTTAATAAGTATAATTTTTCCTCTTGCCTTTGATAACGAAGTTTTTTCTATGCAACAAATTCCTTTTTTTAAAGCAACCTTTTGAGATGCCAAAACTTCCTCTAAAGCTTCTGAACGTGCATTCAATTTCTTTAAGGTAGCATTGACCTTGTCAAGTTCAACTTGCAAATTTGCTACTTCTGATTCAAGAAGTTTGTTAGTCTAAAAAAGGCTATGCATATCATTTTCAAGACTCATATGTTTGCCTTTAAGCACATCAAGTTCATGCAAGGCATAAATTCTCTTTTTCTCGCTACCATAAAACTTGGTTGTGGAAGCTAAAAGAAATTTAACATCTTTTTCATTATTTTTATCTTTATTAATCTTTCTTTTAAAAGAACGTTTAAATTTTTTCGTAAACAAGTCTATAGCCTCCATATCATATTTATCATCAATATCAAAATCATTGGACACAATCTGTTTAATCGTAGACGCAAAAGATTTTTCAGTTTTTACTTCCGAATGATCAAAGTTATTTTTATCAAGTAATTTAGGGTAGTTCAAAATCAACTCCAAAGCAAAAAATAAGGATCCGTTTAGAACTCAACGACTCCACAAAAAGCGACCCGCTCTGATACCAGTTGATGGATCAGGTGCTAGCCAACTCATCTAAAAGCAATTGCTGTTAGAGGAAGGCACAACTTAATCTTAAAGGATAGCGCAAAGCTCTGCACTTAGCGGCAGACGGAGATGAAGCGCTTCGCAATGCTGCCCATACAGCACCGACGGGTGAAGGCGGTTAGTCCTCCCATTACGCTTGCCCCGCGCTAGCAGGGGGTGCTCGAGTACAGGGTGGATGCTGGCCCCCATAAAGCCAACAGTATACTTGTAGCCAAAAAATTGTTTTGTTACTTGAGCTCGACCCCTTTAAGGTGGCCAACTGACACGGCAGTCAGCATAAAAAATGCTCTTGAGGACGTATAGTTCTTCCTACTGATGTTTCTGTGTTTTTTTTTTTCGAGAATAGAGAGAAAATATTATTGATCACTGGGCAATGCTGGTACAGTAGGAGTTAAATGATGCAACCGATCACAGACGCAGGGAGACCTGCAAGGCCATTACATCTATCCTACACAACAAAACACAGTGAAGCTAACCTACACAACAAAACAAAACACAGTGAATACATGCATTCTAAAATCCACCCCCAAGGCACCACCGCGACGAGAATATGGCAACCCTGTAAAACAAAGCTCCGCACAAACAAAAAAATTGCCTGCCAAACGGACTTCGGACAAGCTTTAACTGGGGCGGGCTTCGGACAAGCGGCATGCGAAGCTCTATGGACCTACCAGCTCAACCACATAGCTCTATGGACCGGCCCAATGGCAGCGAAATAAACGGGCTTCAGACAAGCTTTAACGGGGCTGGCTCGGATAAGCAGCATGCAGAGCTCTATGGACCGGCCTGCACATCCACACAACTCTATGGACCAGCCCGCCGGCAGGGAGATGGAAAACAACATAACACGATCAACTCCTGCAACAAGTAACCCATACAATCAAACAGTCCAATAACAAAAGGTGCACCTTCGAGAAACCGAAATCACCACGGGAAAAACAACATGCAAACACCCAAAATAAAAGAGCCAACTGGATCGAGCGGGGAAGGGCAGATCGGGGAGGGGAGCCCGATCCAATCGGAAGAAAAAAAAGGGGAAAGAGAGCAAACCCGATCAGACGGGGAATGGGGTAATGGAAGCGGGGGGCCGATCCTGTCAGAGATAAACAAAAATGGCAGTCACATCGGCGGGGAAGGGGGAAATGGAAGAGGGGGGCCGAGGAACAAGCCGAGGAAAATAGAAAGCGGAGCGCCGAAAGGGATGTATGCATGCACGATCGGGAAATCAGAGACTCTAGTGCCGGAAAAGAGGACCCCAGAAGGGCTGGGAAAGAGCACCGGAAAAGAAGCCCAGCGGCGGCAGGAGGGCAGAGAAACAGCAGGACAGCGGAGGGATGTATGCATGTCGATGTTTCTGTGTTGATTCAAGATTGTTTAGCTCTTAAACATTATTTTCGATCTTTTATGTTTAATAATTATGCTTGTAGGTTTTGTAACAGGACATTATGATTGTGCCAAGAGAGTTCTTTCTTTTGGTGCGGACTTTCTCTTTGCCCCCATGGGATTAAATTCTCCATTACTCCATCTTGGAACAGTGGAACTTATCTTTCTGGCGCGGAGCTAATTTGGTGAATTTTTGTAAAACTATAAGTAGTTTCATCGATATATTGCATTTTTTTTAGGGGAATGATTTTAGCGCTCCCCCTTTATCTATTGACAATAGCTTTTTTTGTCTTTCGTTTACGTGAAATCTTAATTACTATTACGTCTTGAGTCACTTTTTCCGTATGAAGGGCATTTGGTACTTTTGCGTGAATAAAGACAAAAAAGAGTGCCAAGGAATAAAAGGCGAAAATCACAAAAACCCAAATCAGTACAATTGTTACTACTCATTAACAAAATTACGATGTGTAGAACATTTAGTTCAAATTGTTAGTTTGAAAGGGCATGCACTAACCCAAATCAGAACAATTAGTTTAAATCGATCGATGAGTAAGACTCTAGAGACGATGTGGGAGAGGGGATGGAGGCGCAGACCAGGTAAGTAGGGTTGGAGTGTTAGACGATGAAAGAGGGCAAAGGATAGGGTTGCCATTCAGGCTTCAGCAAAATCTCGGACGGAAAGTGACTTATCGGTATCTCTTCCGGTTTTGACTGGATCGGTCGATACTGTCCGATAAGGACCGGTATTGTTGGGCATCCCACCATATGTACAAGAGAGTACAAAAACTCTCTCAAAAGAACATACACTATTGGACAATAAGCCTCACTCACAATAAACAAAAGACACACCTACAACGCCGATTATGCAATAGACTATAACCTTGAACACTTGAAAAAGTTTCGCATTTTATTTATGCGTGAGCTAACCACATGCTTAGTGAGTATGTGACCGTGTCGTGCTGTGTAAAAAATGTATTTATAATTACTTCGAATTAACTACTACTCAGAAGAATAGAGGCTAAATCCGAGTGTCGATCTGCGGAGACAATTTGGCTAAATTACGTTAACTTCAATTAATTTCTAATTTAATTCGGAAAAAGAGATTTGAGTGATTGATTTTTGGAAAATAAATTAACTTAAGAAACAAGTAATGAAATTGATGAGAAACGAATGAAGGAGGGAGATTTGTAATGAGGGTGAGCCCACCTCTTAAGAATGGTGGATTTGTATATTGGGTGTTTGGATGGTTTTTGAGGAGGGAGGTTTTTTTTTTTTTTTTTATCATTCGTCATTCCTAATCTATTAGGGATGCAGTGTGGGGCATCCAAGAGCTCTACCGCATGAGCTAGCCACCACTTGCGAGGAGGGGGATTTGAAAGGTGGATATGATGGGATAAGTTGTAAAAAGACTTAATTGCCCCCAGTTTGTTATTTTAATGGATAAATTGATTTGGTTAGATTATAATTAGAATAAATACATATTTATCACTATATTGGTGTTAAAATAATTTCAATTAATCTGGAAAACATTTAAAGTATATTCAAATTTTAAATAATTAGTATCTTTTAATTAATTAATTAATTTGTTATACTTAACAATAACAAGGTATAATTCCTTTTAATAATTTTTTTATGAAGTCAAATCACTAAATATTAAAACGATTAAAAATATTGAATAATAATTTGGCCGTTTGATTTTCTTTGCACAACAAGATTAAGAATACAATTTGTAAAATGGTTTTGTGGTAAAAACCGATAATATATAAAATTAGGGAGGTTAAATTAAAAAGAAATTCTAATACCTACTATTTGTATGTACTAGATAATTTTTCTTCCATTCTTAACCTACCACCACCGACACTATCTAAACAAAGAACAAAACCCATTTTTAAAGCCCCACCACCACTATTCGAGAAACCCACCACCGCTACCATCTTAGTCGGCAAGTCCGACAACTCCAGCAATCGATCAGAGAGATTTGATCAATTTTAAGACAGAGGTAGTCAATCGTGTCCGATCTCCTCGCCACCATCCACTCTGCTGCCGATGCTGACAAAGGTAGTCTCTCTCTCTCTCTCGTATTTTGGGTTTTCATGCGGGAAGAAGAGGGTGGATTTGGAGGGGTATTATGATCCCAAAAACCCACTATTCCTCTCTAATTTGCCAACGATAAGGTGGAAGCTAGCGTTAGCAAATCCGAGTGAGCGCAGAGTTGTATTCCAAACAGTGCTTCAAATCAGGGAGGAGATGAAGAGGTGGAATTGTTGCCAAACGCAGGATATGAGTGGGGCCAAGATTACAAATTCGGGTGAAACGCATATCCGGGTGCCATCTCCGGTTGCCAAACGGGGTGCTAGAGTTTTGAATCCACCCTGACCACGTAACTAAGTTCTATGTAGGCTAGGTTTATTATTCGAATCACAATTTGTCAAGAGAATAATTATGTTGTTAACAGGCATGGACTATCCCATAACACAAACCGTTTGGCTGGCACAACCGTCTCTTTCACGGGCTGTCCAGTGGCACGATCCGTTTTACGTGCATAATCCGTCTCAGTTACCCAAGCACAAGCATAGAAAACCATTGTTAAACTAGGCATTTGAGAGTGCACACACAAATACTCAACCAATAGAAATAATTAAAACGATTCCATCAGATCATAATGAAAACATGTTCTTAGTTAAACAATCGATTCAAGTTAATAAACCTAACGCCTACACATATACAGAGTTACTTGGAAATGAGCTTCATCTTCCCCCTAGATGAGTGTTTAGCCGGACATGGAGCCTCTCCCTCAACTTTAGAACCCCTAATAATGATTAAGATTCCCTTTTTATAGTGCTCACAATTCTCTTGGTATCCAAGAAAAAGAATAAGTTTAAGAAATCCAATCTCAACCAAACTCCCTAATAATCCTGTTTTTGCCTTCTGCAGTCCTCTTCCGGTACCAGGTCCTCTGTTACAAAAAATGCATGTCCCCAACTGTTTTGGAGCCATTGGATTGTGTTTTGCAATTTTGGTGTTTTAAAAAAAAAATGTATCCAAGGGTTGAAAATGTGCGGGAACAGAGGAACAGGGAAAACTGGAACAGAGGATTTGATTTCTCCTCTTCCAGCCCAATTTCGACCTCCAAGAAGTTGGAATTTGGAAAACTCAAAAACTGGAAAGTTGTAGGAAATTGAATTTCTTTTCCGGTGCCGCAAACCTTGCCTCAATCGGATACTCAAGCTAAAAGATATGACCAAATTACTAAAGGCTGTCAAGATTCCTTTCCAATTCGGGATTGAATGATTTTCTTTCCATGTTGCACTTTATTTGGCTCATTGAACTCCAAAGCCTACAAACATATTAAACTAATTAATCTACACCAAGTAACCATGTAAATGGACCCACAAGTATAATTTAGAGGGCTTAATTGGGCACAATTAAGCACCTATTAGTATGCCAGAATCATAAGAACAAAATAAAAATAGATGCGGGAAAAGTTAATTTTTTTGCACATCGGTCAAGTGTAATTCAAAAAACTGTCACTGGGAATATTCCTGGAAAGACCATCAGGTGGTCTACCAAACTCATCCCATAGAGTCAATGGTCGTTTACTTTGATCGAACTTATCACGGTGCCGTTACTTCAAAATCGACTCAACTAAGTACTTTGCGGAACCATGGGAAGCTTCATATAAATCTCGATAAAAGGTAGGTACATGCTCACATATTCTATATGCAAACTAGAAAAGTATATTAGAAAAGAACTAGGGCTTAAACTCCCATATTAGCTCAAGAACAGGGCAAGGAAAGCTATCATAGCATGAATCTCAAAATAAATATTTTTCGAATACTTTATCTCGATTCTAATGTTTCAACCAATCAATAACAATTCAGAACAGGGTAAGCGTAGTTTTCAGCATTTAACGTCCATTCAGCACATAAACTCATTTCCAGTAAATAGTTACTATTAATAGCCGTTCCTGATATTGTCTAAGCCTAATAAATAGTTTAAAGCCCATGTTTTCAAAGATTTCAAGGCAACTCAGTCTTCTCACATACAAACCTAAAAGTCGAAATAGTAAAAACAATTTGTCTTTTGTCTGTAACAAAAAGCCCAAAAAGTTAGGAGGAATGGCTATTTTGAGACTTGAGTTTCAACACACATAAACATCCTATTTAGCCTATATTTTCCACTCCCTTCATGTATAATATAATAATTGATCAGTAATTAGAAATCCAAATTATCCAATTCCAACATGAAGTAATTTCAGCATCTTGCATTAATTCCTAAGTGAGCCTGGGGTTTAACAATCCCATGTAACAAATGTTTCGTTAGCTAAATAAGAAAAAGAGATTATAGTATCAAAATCACACCTTCTCACTTTTCTATGTGGTCTCTAAGTCAACCGTACGAAATATTACTGAAAGGAAGAGTAAGGTAGAGAACTGCTTAATTAATTTCAAATCCTTTCGGCCGATCGAATACACAATATTTTCCCCTTTTCTTCCTTATCACGTCTTATTGCTCATTAGCATAACGTAATTACGGCCTTGTTTGTTTTGGGGGGTTGGAGTGGGCCCCATTTTCCAATGTATGGAGGACAAGAGGATTTGGAATTATACGACATTTGGGCAGTTTTCAGTAAAGTTAGCATACTCTATTGCTAAGGACATAATACAGAGTAGAAGTGGTGTTAATATTGTGGGACAGGCCAACTGAGTGGGAGTGGGGATGGTGATGACGAAGGGGTCTGGAAAAGGGTATGGCACATGAAGGTACCGACAAAAAACAAGGATGTTCCTTTGGCGGTGCTTACATGGGATTGTACCTGTTAACTCGGCCTTAGATCAAAGGAAGTTTGCAGTAGACCCAATCTGCCCGTTGTGTGGATTGACGGAAGAAACTCTTTCTCATATGTTTTTTAACTATGCTAGAGCTACGAAAGTTTGGCTACTATCTCCTTTTAGATATCGACCGGAAATTACAAGTGTTACACATTTGAGGGAGATGTGGAAGGAGTTGGGCACTACGACTAATGGTGAGACACAAACAGAGGCTGCTGGGTTATTTGCAATTATCGGCTGGCATATCTGGATTGCTAGGAACAATTGGGTTTTTAGGCAACAGTGGACGAAAGAAATGGAAATTCTGGACCGTGTGTTGGAGGAACATGGTGTGTTTTTACAAGCTGTTCGGAAGGAGCGTGTTGATGACCAAGGGCATGATGCAGCCGAGGTTCAACGGTGGAAACCACCTGAGGTAGGAATGGTTAAAATTAATGTGGATGGTGCTTTTGATGTAGCCAATCGTAGGGGTGGAGTGGGTGTCGTGATGCGCGAGCAGGATGAGACTATCATGGGTGCTGCCGCCAAACCACTTATATGTTGCTTGTCCACTGAAATGGTTGAGGCCGAGGGTATCCGCTTTGCTTTGGGGTCTGTACTATGTTCTTGTGATAGAAGTTATGAGGTGGAGGCGGATGCGCAAACAATCATCAAGATGCTTCAAGGCCGATCTCCAGTCAAAGCATGCTTGGACGTTATCATCGAGGACGCACTTTTACCAGCTAATAAGTTTATTTCTTGTTCTTTTTAATTTTGTTCCTCGTAGTTGTAATAGGGTGACTAATGCGATAGCCAACTATACCCTATCTTTGAACGGCCCTCTAATCAGGCAGGAGAGTATTCCAAACTGGATTAGTAGGGAAGCGATCATTGATGTTTCTCCTATTCCGTTAAGTTGAATAAAGTTTATAACGATTGACAAAAAAAAAAAAAAACACTATACCTTCATTTCTTCAAATGTAAAAATTGTAGCACTCCAACCATTCTTTATTTGCATTCTTAAAAACCAGAGCTGTGCCCAAACAAATCACATTGGTGTTTTTTTTTTATCTCATAAATCGAATAGGCATAAAGCTAGTGACAAAAAAATACGAGCCTTATTTTTTCCGGGTCCGTTCGATGAATGCAGCGTCGTTTCCTTCCTATGCACGAGAAGATATATACGTATCTACTTCCATAAATTAATTTGCAATTGTGAAAAATATAAGATGAACAAAAATTAAAATTAGTCCCCTTGTGTTTTTACAAATTCTTTTGGAAATTTTAAATACTTTTCGGAAATTTAATTTTGTTGAGAGAAGTATCAAAATAATCCAACGTGATACAGTACCCTCGAGAAGCGAAAGGAAGAGGGAGAGGGGAGAGAAGAAAAGTGGACGAAATTCAGAAAGAAGGGAAATATATAAACTATATATACATATATCTCGATTGAGCGCGTCTATATAAAGTGGTAGTGGTAGTCGTAGTGGCGAGTGGGTGGGTGGTTGAGTGTGTAGGAGAGGAGCGAGAGGAAATATTGAGAGAGAGAGAGAGAGAGAGAGAGAGAGAGAGAGAGAGAGAAGGAGAAATGTCGAACAGCGAAAGGGTTCCTGTTGAGCTTTGTAAGGGCGTCAATGGCCTCGACAAGGTCGTCCTCCGTGAGGTTCGCGGCAGCTCTGCTGAGGTAATTATATACTCTCTCCCTCTTTCCGTGTGGTGCGATCTGATGCCGTGTGTGGTAGTTGCTGTCTCTTTTGAGTGTTTTGTGCGTTCTGTTCTTGAAAATCTTGGTCTATGTATAGTTTTTCCTTTCGATGAGTTGAATTTCCTGGTAATTTGCTACCGATTTGCATTTTGTTTAGTTTATGATTGCTCATTACTTAGTTTATGGTTAATTTGGTAAGATCTTGATCTGAATCCTGAAATATTAGATGCTCATTTCCCCACATCTGAAATACATACACGAACATGCATGCACAAGGGGATGACAATATCTATTGTTGGTAAGGCTATGATGGGGTTAAATCCTCCTCTATTTACATTTTACTCATTAATTGAAGAGTGACTGTGTTGGCTGTTGGTGTAGTCCCCTTCCTTACCAAAACCTGGGTAAGTTGCACTTCCCTGCTAGATGTAGTAAAATATTCATTCTTGGTTGAGTTTCATCCATCTAGGAGTGGCTTGCAACGTGTTCATACATTGTAAATAGAACATGTACGGTTTTTTTCTTCCTCAAAAGTGTTTGCTAACATTTATGCTGGAGCGATTAACTTTTGAAGGAAAACCATGTAGGCTTTTTGTGGGTTCTATTGGACTTAAGAACAAGTAGACAATGTGAAATGTTAACATCTTCATACTTGCTGATACTTCATTTGCAAAGTCTTTGGAAATTGCTGTAGCTAAAACTACAAACTGTCTGCCTAATCGCATTAAGAAATTGAATATAGTGTATACCATTTCTTTTAATATTTCTGTACACCAAATTTCAGTTATTAGTGGCAATGGAAGATGAACATTTCTTTTACGAGTTTCCTTGCATTGAATTCTAGTAATCACTGGAAATAAACCTCATATGTTGATTTTCTGACTCTGGTGGAGTGGTGGTTGTTCTTGAAATATTGTTGTGGGAGAAAAAACTAATTTTATTAGTACTTGCTGACTTAGTTGTAACTTGTAATATATTAGATGTTTTTCTATTGCTAGAGAATAGAGGAATAAATTCAAGCATCTTCTCGAAATTCCAACTGTTTGGTGTTGACTGCAGTTTTTCATTGCTTTTCCCTAGAGGTTGGGCAGGATTAGAATTTGTAGCCTATCTAATAAATGAGTAGCACAATGATTGCAAACTGATTTATGTGGTTCATAACAATTCAATTTTTGAAGTTGCAACAATTGTAGAGGTATTTTATTGATGAGTCGTACCATGAATCTTGTGGGAAAGAGTCATTGAGTATCACCTAAGAATGACAACATTGGTATCAGAGAATCATTTGGTTTGTGCCTGTTAGATCAACTGTGGAAGCAATCTACTTGTTGACAAGATTGGTAGAAAAGTATAGAGAGAGAAAAGAGACCTCTACATGGTTTCCATAGGCTTGAGAAAAATATAGGATAAGGTGCCCAAAGACGTTATATGGTGGGTCTTGGAGAGAGTAAGTGCGGCAAAAGGGTACATTGGTGTATGATTTTGTTGCCACAACTATTAGATCTCTAGTAGAGGAAACAAGTGAATTCCCAATCACAGTTGGATTACATCAAGGGTCCGCTTTGAGCCCTTACCTCTTCACCTTAATTATGGACGAATTGATTAGACACATTCAGGATGATATCCCATGGTATATGTCGATTGTGGGTGATATTGTTTTAGAAAAAAATTTGCAAGAGGTGTTAATAGTTAATTTGAAACTTGGAGAGAATCATAGAGTTATAAGCATTTAGGATGAGTATCAGTGAGCAAGTACTTGGAATGTAGGTTTAATGGTAGTCAAAGTGCTGTTGTTGACAGGGTAGGGCATACTTTTTAAAATCGGCTGCGATGTACGGTTTCAGCCAGTTTGTAGTGGAATTTCGAGCTTCTGGTACGGATAGTCTCTAGCTATGTAGCACAGACACCGACATGGATATGGACACTGACACGGGACACATGAATTCTACAAAATGGACACGGACACGGCGGGGGACACGGCAAAAATAAATAAATAATTATTTATATATATAAATAAATCATATATGTATGCAGTAACAGTTTATATACATAGATATAAACACATTTCTTTTGATCTGTAAGATATTTACACAGTTATACACTAGTATGTTATGTATACTGGCACACACACATATATGTAACATATACACCCACAACGGAAATATATATACCAGTACATACATACAAACATATACACATCGAGAGAGAGTGTATATGTGGGACACGCGTGTCCATGGTTCCATGCCGTGTCCCCCGGGTGTCCCTCTCCAAAAAATAATTTAGTTTAAGAGACACGCCACGTGGCGTGTCCAATACGTGTCCGATACGTGGACACGGTGACCTCTAGAAGTGTCGGTGCTCCATAGGTCACCAGTATAGCGGTGTGATTGAAAATCACATATAGAACCGGCCGTTTCAGAAGTATTGGCCAAGACTCAATAAGTATCCGTTCACGATGTATTAAAACAAAGAAGTAAGAAAAAGAATTACTATCGCACCATACCGAACTGAACCCCACTGGACTGAATAGAAAAACGTCGAGACCGCTGGCCTCTGGCTCCGTCCGTTGTTTGAGATGGCTGAGGAACGGGAGACCATGGAACAAGGGTTGAAAACAAAGTCAATCTTCTCCGAGATTCACGCAGTGGGTGAAGGGTCCCGATTGAAACACGTACTCTGCTTGAAAATACACGCAAAGTCTGATTTAACAAAAAAATAAAAAAACACGCTAGTTGGTACTCCTTGGTAAAGCTGGTGGAAGAAAAGCTATTCATTGTATGCGTACTTTCTTTCTTCTGGGCACTAGGCAGCATCATTAAAATATTTTGACACTTATAAATAAAAAAGTAATTCCAGGGATACTTTCCTCTAAAAGAAAATGTGTTACTATATGTCCCAAGGGCTAAGATTGTCTAAAATGTGACAAATTAAGTCTACCAGGGGAAAAAAACATGTAGCATACAATTTTGTACGAGTTGCTATTGATTTTGAAAAATTCACTACCGTGACACCCGATTCCTGCTACGTATCATTCGATACACCCGATACCGATACACTTAAAATGTGACTGCTACGTTTCCCGAGACAAGTTTTTAAAACTATGGGGTAGGGTGACTTTCTAAAATCAGGAATTACCAAGAAGAAAGTGTTTTAAGTGTCTTGAGTCCAATGTTTTAAAAACTGGACCGGACCGGACCGGCCAGTTGAACGGGGAACCGGTCCCTTGTCCGGTTTGGGTCAACCTAGCAACTGCTCGTTTTACAAACCTGTGAAAATTTTGAACTCAGTTGCAGCAAATTTATTGAATCTGCCTTGATTTAGGAGCTGCATTTGCTCACCAACTGTCCGTGGGACACATGGCAGCCAGCACGTTTTCGTTATTGACCTCACAAACGTTGTTGGGCATTGAGAAGGATTTATAGTCTAGGAATATCTCCATTTCATATTCCAGCCGATGTAGAATGAGTGGAAGTGCATAATGTGGGGTTTTTTGTTTTTATTTTTTATTTCAATTCCTCCACTTTCATTTCCAGAATACAAGTGACATTTCTACATTTCAAGTCATTTGTTCGCAAGTGGTGGCTAGCTCATGCGGTAGAGCTCTTGGACGCCCCACACTGCATCCCGGGATCAAATCCCACTCCCCTCTCCCTCCATGTAATAGATAGGAATGACGAATGACAAAAAAAAAAAAAAAAGTCATTTGTTCATACATATATGCTTTTACTACATTTTAATTTTTAATAAGTTATTTTTTAAAATATTTTTGATATAATTATGACATCACAATTTGATTCCGGTTCGACCACGGTTGAACCGGTGACCCGTCCACCCGGTCCCTTTTCCGGTCTGC
Organism: Gaultheria prostrata; assembly: GCA_036023075.1. NCBI lineage: Eukaryota > Viridiplantae > Streptophyta > Magnoliopsida > Ericales > Ericaceae > Gaultheria > Gaultheria prostrata. The sequence continues at coordinate 23,521 of JAXBDA010002368.1, forward strand.
TCACCGGTCCGGTTTTCAAAACATTGCTTGTGTCAATTGCTAGTAAGGATGGAGAGATTGGGGATGATGTAACACATGGAACTCAAATTGGATGGATCAAGTGGCGGGGTGCGTCGGGAGTGTTATGAGACTGCAAGATACCCACAAAATTATTGTACTGCTATGAGGGATGCGATGTTATACAACACGTAGTGTTAGGGTACTAAGAAGCAACATGCGAGTAAGATGAGTGTAGCTGAAATGAGGATATTGAGATATAAGTAAATTAGAAACGAGAGCGTTCACAGAATGGTAGGGGTAGCACCGATATATGATAAGATGAGGGAAAGTAGATAAGTGGTTTGGACATGTTTATTGTAGATCGATCGATACGGTAGTTAGAAGAGTGATACGGTTATAGATGAGGGACGGGATACACCAAAATTGACATTAGAGGCGATATTCCAAAGTCCTAACCATGTGGCCTCAAAAGATACATCTTAGATGTACCATGTAGCCTTGGTGGATTTCATAGATTCGACACGGGTCTCATGTTCCTATACGATGTGGGACTAGGGATTTCCCAATCTCCCCCAGTTAAGATCGCAACGTCATTGTTGCGCCCCATGGTCCAACAACTTCCACCCACCAAGCGATGTGAGACAAGTAGTAGCTTAAGCACGTCAAACTTGTCCCCAAGCACGTCCTTGGTCACAATTCGTTGCATACCCACCTCGAACTGCACGCTAGCTCGCTAATTCACTAACCAGCTGAAATTCAGATGGAATTCGTGAATAAGCCAAGTTCGTGATCTGTAAGCTTCATCCCTGTTCTTTTGAGGTTAACGGGAATCTGCCCTCCCTTGTGCGCGTGGACAAGCTGTCCAACATTATAATCATTGCAGCAGAAGTGTATTGACCAACAGACCTTGTCATTTTGTTCGAAAACTTCATCACCCATTGTGCTGTTGTACAACATTAACAACAAGTTGAGGTTTTTCTTGTTTATAAAAAAATTCTATGCATACACTTCATTGCATATATAAGAAAAAGAAATTATATGGTTACTTTTATATGTTGTAAATTTGTAATAATAAAGAAGACATTATTTCTGAATCAAAATTTAGTACTCCTAAATTATATCTTGTATCAGAAATTATATTCTTTATTATCTCTACAGGTTGTAATTTTTTATTGATTGACTGAATGGCTATATTTCTTTCTGAATGAGTGCCTAAATTACGAGTATCATAATTTTTTAGTTTGTAATGTGTACGTAATCTATAACGTAATATGTGATAGTTTAAAACATTATGCATGAGACATAACAGCATAAATAAATATGAACGCTCTGAGATGCTCTGCGTTGTAGTTCTTCTAAATATTGATGCTTTCTTGCTCCTGCTCCTGCTCCCGCCCTCGCCCTCGCCCTCGCCTGAGCACAAGAATTGTGTGGCTTAGAGCACATCGGCTTTGATACTGCCCGTAACGACCCGACCCGGCTGGTCATGGACATCCTTCGGCCTGAACCTTGTGGCCTCAAAAGATATATCTGAGATTTACCATAATACCATGTAGCCTTGGTAGATTTACTTATATTTCACACGAGTCTCATGTTCCTAGCTGATGAGGAACTAGAGTTTTCACAATCCGATTTATGTTTTTCGAATACGATGGAACTCAATGCCCTCTACAGGGCTCAATGGAGAAAACGGATGCATGTACCCGACCCCTATTGGTTGGGATATGGAACTAACGCTCTGTTTGGCTTGGTTTGTATAATAATATAGCTTTCGAGATAATAAGGAAGAACTCTTTAGGAAAGCTATCTTGTTATTAACTCAGCGTCTTTAGATAATCAAATGGCTCAGGTTGTGAAAGTATTTGCTATTTTACTTAACAGGACAATGGAGGAACAGGCGTGTCTGTAGTTGCAGAGCGGTAGTGGCAGACTTCTATATTTTCCTGCCATTGGTTCACATGGAATGGTTTTTGCTAATTGCTATTCGTGTTATTACCATTGTTGGGCTTGTTGGTAGAAAGCCCCAAAAAAGCTAGTAAAAGGACAATATGTTTGTCCAGTCCCCACTGCCATGTGTGGAATGTGGTTTAAGCAAGCAAGCCAAGTAGCCAACCACTTCATACAAGTTATTGATTATGTATGAGGTATTGAGGTTTTGTATGTACTCCATCTAGCCATCCTGTCTACCCTTTTGAGCGTTGTAGATTATTGGAGGCTATCAGTTGAAAATGACCTTCTGTGCTTGTTTGTTTACCAATTACTTTTCAGAAAAAGACATTGTCTCCGTTAATGAACATATCACAGTTCTCAAAGGTTGGAGGGGAAAATATTTTGGCAAATGGCGATCATGTGGTATCTGTTGATTACTCTCTACCAATATTGAAGAGTAGACCAAGTTCATCTCAGTTATAATTTCTCTGGATATCCATGTTTAGATTGGTTGATGGGGCCAATAGAAGACACTATGCATTGTACCTGCGTAGTTGTGGGTGGTTGTCTTTTGATTGATAATATCTTTATTTTGATTTTGTTATATAGAATCATACATTCATTGTTGAAAATATCCTCCTTTTGATGTTTGTTACATGGACATTTATCGCTTTGCTGTATCAGTGCTGTTTTAGGGTATTTGACAAAAGAAAAGGGTAAGATTTTTTTGCAACTCTCTGTTTCTTCTGTGCTTGAGTTACTCTTATTAGAATTTGTGTTACTCCTTGCTTGTTTGCCTTGCGTTGTGTTATTTACACTAAACCCATCTTTTTGCACAGGTGTATCTTTATGGAGGTCATGTGACATCTTGGAAGAATGAGCACGGAGAGGAGTTGCTTTTTGTTAGCAGTAAGGTACTGCACATTTCAACTGGTCTTTCCGTTTGATTGTTTGCTTTAAATTCACCCAGCGGCGGAAAAAAAAAATACTGAACCGAAGTCCTGAGTGATCAATTTAAATTTCTTTTCCCCTGCAGTAAATGTGATATTCACCAAAAGTTTTTGCAAACAGTTCATGGTCGGTATGACAACGAACTGGTATATTTGTGAGGTACAGCCCACGAAATGGCATTCAGAATAGGGATCGTTCGCGGTCTCAAATTGTAGGGTGATGATGCAGGGAAGCATATATAGGAAAGAGATGAACAAGGACCATCACGGACTAGAAGTTTAGAGAGATTATCTATAAAACCCAAACTTTATTAATCAATTCAAAAACCACCTAACCCTTGGCTTACATCAGTAATTTATAAGCTAAGAAAACCCTAGGAAATAATCGGAAAAGGCAACACTTGCCATCCAAGCATAAAATAAATAAAATTACGAAAATTACCTCAAACAGAAAGATTTGAGCCTAGCTCAAATCTGGAAACTAGAATAAAAAATGTTATTACTGCCCAAAACCTAGGTCAAAACGGTGTTGTATTGACCAAGTAATGAACAGTTCAATTATTTCCCAAAATGGAAAATTTGATGATTCGGAGGCCCAAATGAAGAAATTGGGCCGAAAATCACTAGTGCCTATGGGTCTAAAGACCGATGGGCCTTGTTCTTTCGGCTGTTTTGCATCAACCATAGGACCCGCGGATCAATCTGCCACTGGCTGATTTCGCCACTCGTCGGTCAAGCCTCTCTTAGTATCAGCACGCAACCCCATCTGCATCAGGTGAGGGCTAATTTCCTTTAGCCAATCAAACAAAGTTACCAAAGTAATCATAGTGATGTTGAAGCAATCATGGATTCGAAAGCGAGAAATTGGAGATATTCTGGCAGATACTGGATGGAAGTTTGATGAAGCCACAAATTCCTCTTTATTACTCCATACGTCCCTAAATGTTGGTCCAGTATTCCATTTTGGGCAGTCCCAAAATGTTTCCTTTACATAAATTAATGTACTTTATTGATAACTTTCTAGTTCTATCCCTACTTTTTTGATGTGACAAGAACTATTCCAATGAAAAGTTGCAATGATTATGGGCTAAATTGGAAAGAGAAATATAAAAATAAAAATGTGTAATGATTATGTCTTCAAAAAAAGTTGGAATCCCACAGCAGCCCTAATATTTTGGGACGGAGGGAGTAAATGGTTAGAGGAGGCTTTGAATGCTCAATGTATGGTTGTAGGTTCAAATTATTTGGGAACGTTTTTACGTTATTGCTAACAAGAAGCTTTGTCTATTGGTTTCAATCTTTGGCACATGTAGTACTTTGGTTGTTGATGGTTGAGAAAGTTTTGGGTCGAGAGTTATGAACGATTTCTAAAGCATTAAGGTTAATTCAGATATAGTGGTGGTTCTGGAATTCTTCAGCTGGTGTATGACATTTGATTGCCTTAGCTGCTGCTAACCTTCTTCCTGTTGCTCTTCGTGATTTCTAGTTACGAAGTCTTTTCATCCATCTGAAATGTACTGAAATGCGATTTCATGCTGATTTGTCTTATTGTTCATAATTTTGTTGAGAAATCTTGTTTACAAAGTGTCAAGACTTCTAAATTTATTTGAAGAGAAGGGTCATTGAAACATCACATGGAACACGTGTAGGGCATATGGAGCAAAGTTTTGGACGAATTTTGAATCTTTATTTGTTTTATTTAATTTACTATGATGCTGGACATATTTTATAGCATTTTATTTTAATCTTTTTTTTATTTGCTGGAAATTAGTAGTGGTCATTCTTTAAGGGGTCTACAATCTACACTGGCTCAAGATAGTTTTTGAACTTTTCATGATTTTGAGTTGGTCTATAATGTGGCGTATCAAATATGCTTTGTTTTTTAATTTTATAAGTCTTCATTGGTGGTGTTCTTATGTTATAATTTATTTGTAGTCCCATTCATTTAATAGAGTTGGTATTGGGGAGACTGGAGAGCTGAACTATCAGATAGTTTGAGTTAATTTGCTTAACTTTTGCAGTGCCTCTTTCCATATATTATCTTCTTCTTCTTCTTCTTTTTTTTCTTCTTTTTTTTCTTTTTCTGCTTCTCAGTTGTGCTAATAATCTAAATGTGGATCTGGAGTTTAGAGAACTTTTCTGGCCTAAGTAGTCTCTATACTGAACCTTAGCCTAGATGCCTGTCACAGGCTCACAGCAAAACCCTTCTCAAATCCTCTCTTGGGTTGTGTTGGGCCAAGTCTTCTAAAGCTGTCCTATGTTACTTTTAACATTGGATGTTGATGCAATGTTAACTTCTCAACGAGTTTAGAGGATTCTTTATTAAAAATGTCAGTTCTTTTATAAGTTGATATAAGCTCCTTTCCTTGAAAATATTTATTGGGCTCATTGGACCCTATTCCTCTGTGTAGATCTTCGCATCCTTGTACTACTATCTGTTTTTACCCTTAGCCCTTGGATCAACCACATCCTTCCTTTGAACGGACAACCTTGTCTCATCATGCTGTTCATATTATGTACCAAAGCTCTCAAGTAACATGATGTAAACAACTTACTTTGCAATTTTTTATTGCTCTCACCTGTCGCTAGTCCGTCTTCATTTGCATGAAACTTTGTTGTTATCTACTTGATCTCACCAACAGAAATGATCACGCCTGCCACCTTGTATGCCTTCAATTTGGATTTTGTGGATTTACGGGGAGTCTGGGTTGGTTTTGCAGCTTACTTCGATTTATGTAATAATTCTTGCTATGTATGGATATGTTGAAAGGCACGCATTGCTTGGGCTTTGATTAAGAAATCTTGATAGACATAGACAACAATAACAACATTTTCGGGGACTCGGAGCCTGTTCTGGATTTTATTTTTTTCTAGTTTATTTTTTGGTTCCATATATGTATTCAAATCTTTCTTGCTGAATTTGTTGCAAGTTAAAACTCACTGCCGTGCTTCATCTAGGTTATTCTTGATATAAGTGGCAGTTAGCTGAGAATATGTGATGTCTATTGTTAGTCGCATGGGCGGAGGGACTTGGAGACAAGAGGGGTCACTTGACCTCTCACATTTTGATTTCTCAAAGGATTTTGATAGTTTGGAGTTAAATTTTACAATTTGACCCCGCAAAAATTTCATAAATTGCCCCAACTTGCTTAAAATGCATAGAATTCTCAAGTTTTTCTTATTTTCGAGAGTGGATGGTAGTACAAATGAGGCTATTGTGCATTATTTTTAAAATATAATAAGTCATTGGGACCAATTATAAAGCAAAAATACATGTATCATTGTATATCTACGTTATAGTTAACCTCTTCATTGAGTTATTTCTTTGCATGAGAAAATAGAAAAAATAACTTGTATAAAGATTTAATTTTTGACTCCGCTAACCTAAAATCCTGGCTCCGCCCCTGGTTAGTCGTCCAGATTTTGGACTGATGGTTTTGTCCCTTATGCAGGCTATTTTTAAGCCTTCAAAGCCGATTCGTGGAGGCATTCCTATATGCTTTCCTCAAGTATGGGCTTCTCAACCTTCACTTCATGATTTTCTTTTGGTAAAGTTTGCCCTGGTCAAAGAAACTTGCTCCATCTGTGCAGTTTTCGAATCGTGGCCCTCTTGAGCCGCATGGATTTGCTAGAAACAGGTTTTGGAGCATTGATACTGATCCACCTCCTTTTCCAACAACTTCCTCCAGTAAGGCTTTTGTTGATTTGATTTTGAAGCCTTCTGAGGAAGATTTAAAGATCTGGCCTCACAGGTACGGTTTGAAAACTCTACTTTCTTATGCATTTGTCGAAAGAATTTACATTCTATCAGCATTTTTTTCCTGATTTCGTAGTAATAAATCACGATCAAAACTCTTATTTTGAGTGGATAAGCAAAAGTGTAGAGGAATTTAGCAGGAATTTTATTTGATAAATCCGCTAAATGGAACTATTAGCTCCCTATTTTTTTCTGCTTTTAGGCTTCTGTTGTTACTTTTTACTCGGTACTTTTTTGGGTCAGGTTTGATATTAATTTTACCTTTTAACCTTATATGTTTTCGATCTCCTGTAGCTTCGAGTTTCGTTTGAGGGTAACCTTGGGACCTGGAGGAGATTTGATGTTGATATCTCGCATCAGAAATACCAGCACTGATGGGAAATCATTTAGTTTCACATTTGCGTATCATACCTATTTCTCTGTTTCAGACATCAGGTGTGTGTTGAACGTGATTTTGTTTGTTTTTCCCTTTAACAAAGCTTTTGCTCATAACCTTTTGGTTGAAGATGTATAAACTTTGATATGTGCTTAGCCCTTGGGCCATCTGAAACTAAAGACCAACATGCCACTGTGCTTAAAGCTGGAACAAGAGTTACCTATGACCTTTTTTTTCCTCCATTAATCATGTTTGTATACCTTTTAAACAAGACAACTATTTGGAAGGTCAACATAGAGCTTTTAAGGCTCTTCCAAAATCAAACGAGGCCTAAATATTGATATTTTCATTTTGGAGAGTTTGGATGGGCCATTTTCAAGACTCCTACTTTGGTAATGGATGGTTCATAGTTAATAGTTTTAGTTCAAGCATGATATGCCTTGTCCACTATTTAGCAATGTATTGGTACAGGTTTGTGGTTCCTTGGAGTGTGTAGCTTAGATATTTTTCAGTAACTTTTGGTGGAATATGATCTGCTACTTTGTACTGTCCTTGATTTAAAGGATGATTTTCTTCTAGTTTTAGTTCAAGCATGATATGCCATGTCCACTAGTCAGCAGTGTACTGGCACAGGTTCGTGGTTCCTCTGGCAATGTGTAGCGTAGATAATTTTTCAGCAACTTTCGGTGGAATATGATCTGCAGCTTTGCACTGTCTTTGATTTTCTTATTTGTTTCTGTTCAGTGAAGTTCGTGTCGAAGGATTGGAAACACTGGATTATCTTGACAACTTGCAGAATAAGGAGCGATTTACTGAACAAGGGGATGCAATAACTTTCGAATCAGAAGTAAGTTTTGGAAATCAATATGCCTTCCCTACCTCTGTGCACATGGTTTACCATCTTAAGATCTCTTATCAATGCTGAGCAGGTGGACAAAATATACCTCAGCACACCTACAAAAATCGCAATTTTGGATCATGAGAAGAAACGGACATTTGTTATTCGGAAGGATGGGCTTCCTGATGCTGGTGAGAATGACCTTGTCCATGTTCTTCTTCTAGTGGCAGTTGTTGCTTGTACGTGTACTAGAACTTTAGTTTGCTGGTCAGTCAAATACTGTTGGATTGAAGATTTGTTTCATCTTATAGACTATCGGCCCATTAATTGGTTCCACATCCTCTATAAATAGCAGCCAAGCTCTTGTTTTCTTACGTTTCTACCGAGCCTGTGAGTTTTATTGATTTACCAGCTGAAATTGAATTTACATATTTGGAGTAAATGATAACCTTAAAAATGGAAGCATGCTCTAGGTAGTGCTTGGAGCTACATGAAGTTCGCTTATTTCGTTTTTGAGTTTATAAGATCTGTCTTAAGGCAGTGTGGTATTACATGAATTTGTCCTCTGCAGTGGTATGGAATCCCTGGGATAAGAAGGCAAAGGCCATGGCGGATTTTGGAGATGATGAGTACAAGCATATGTTGTGTGTGGAGACTGCTGCAGTAGAAAAACAGATAACACTGAAGCCTGGTGAGGAGTGGAGAGGAAGGCAAGAACTCTCAGCTGTTCCTTCCAGTTATTGCAGTGGGCAGCTTGATCCTCAGAGGGTCCTCCAGAGCAGCTAAAAATCCCATTTTGGGGTCTAAATCCTGTACAGGTACTTTTTCTTGATTATTTTGTTTAACCATATCAAATATTGAGTTTTGATATTGTTAAGAATGTGTCAACTTGGAGGTGCTTGAAATAGGGAAGAGAAGATTGCTTATGCCTATGCACGATTAGGTTTGTTGTGGTTTTGTAAATACTTAGATTACTCTCATAATTAGAGTATTTGATGCTTGGATCTTGTGTTTGAAAAGGCCTAGCAGTTGTCGAAGGCATTGCCACCATTTGGTTGACTGAAAGCCATGTCTTTTATTTTCTTTAGAGTGTCTCCAACGGTAGAGTTGCTATTTAGATAGCTATTGCTATAATATAGCAATGGATAGTTTCAACTTGCTATAATATAGCAACATTGCTCCAATGATGCAAATTTTCTTTGATTTTTTCAAAATATGTCAATTTGAATTGCTATTGTGGGTCCCATGATGAGAGAGATATACACAATGGGGCATGCTTAATTATAACTAGATGAGAGAGATATACACAATGGGGCATGCTTAATTATAACTATAGGTATATCTTGTGCTATATAGGGCACAACACATAGCTATAGGTATATATAGCATGTGTTTTACCTCGCCATTTGAGAAGGGGATTTAAAGTTCCATGCTATAATATAGATTTAGCAATACATATAGCATGCCTTTAGAGATACTCTTATATGAGCATAGTACTTGGCTGTAAAAAGATAAGTAAAAAGGTGAATTGTATAAGAATCTATTACGTGCTTTTAAATGTATAAAATTAGAATAATCAATTGTGTCATACACATAAGCGGATATATGTTGGCTTGTATTATGGTTTGTTTTACGGTACCAGTTGTATTATATCACCCTTCTTATTATGGAAAGATGAAAAGTTCAAGGTGAACAAAACCATGTCTTGTTTGTTCGGAGGGAATTTGAAATACGGTACGCGGGGTCCAGGGTACAATTATTTAGGTTGATAGTTCCCAACCTTGAAGTTGGGCCTAATGGACGTTGAGGCTTGATTGCATGGATTTTGTGGAAGTCTGGTAGCCACACGTGCTTGTTTATTTTGCAGTTTCAAATGGATACATTATTGAGTGGGAGGCGTAAATGGCCCCATCAGAAAGGAAATCAATACCTGGTTAATAACATTTGTCAAAAGCACCAAGCTTGCTTATGTTAGAACACAGTTGTGCATGAAGACCATGTTTGGCATGTGCTATTATATATCGTCAAATGCGTCTTTGGGGTTTCATGTGTGCCATTTAGTTAGAGACAAGTTTGAAATTCGGTCAGAGTAGTTGCATTGAGATGGTTGTGGAATGTGGAATTTGTGATGGTGATACTAAGACTTGCATTGCTAACACTTGTACCAACGGGTAATTGAAAGGGGATACATTGGAGTTCAATTTGCAGAATTTCACCATGATGGTTTCATTAGTACCATCTACAACAACAACAACAATAACAGAACCCATCTAGTCCCCAATCATTGGGGTATGGGTGGGGGATGATTGAAGACAGACCTAACCTTTGACAATATGTACAAAGTGGCTGCTCTCAGAATACCATTGAAACAGTGGCCCCCTAAACCTCCAAGAACCGAGGAGCTACAGGGACATTTTGCTGCAAAACCATGCCCTCAAATCAAAGCTGAAAGGCATCAAGGAGGCAGGCCTAGAGATCCAAATCAATTTTTGTGCTCATTACTATGCTTCCTTCATTCATGGTCTAGAGCATCACTAATGAGCATATCATTAGTACCATCTCAAATATATAAATGTCTGATCTCAACAATTTTGGGTTATACCCACTGGTAAATTTAATTAGAAGGAATATAGATAAAGATTTCAATGTCAACGTGAAGGAATATAAGTGTAATTGTGTAAGTGACACGTGAAGGGACGTTTTCATTTCTCTTGCATCTTCTAGTGATTTCCAGGCTGTTGTGTTTATTCGAGCCCTTGGAGCAGTTGGTCCCTCATCGTTCTAAAAGATCCTCATCATTCTTTGTGCAGAGTTTTAATCTTTAATGTTTTGTTGTCAATCATCAGTTAATTGGATGGTTTATTGTGTGGTCATGCAGACACATTCTTAATCAGTTTTAGTTGTTTGCTATTCGCCCACATGGAGATTTTATGGATTTATGGGTGACTTACTTCTGCAGGTGCTCTGTTGCAATATGTGGTTGGAGCATGAGAGGGACTTCTTGCTTTGCTTTTGTTTCAGTTCCCCCCCTTATTTCCCTTTCGTTTCCTTTTAGGTTCCTTTGCGTTACAACCTCTCTCCCTGGGTAAATTTTCTTTATTGGGGTGGAAGGGGTGGATTCAAGGGTAGAGTTGTTAAATAATGTTTTGTTCAATGGTTGACTGTTTGGTAGCATCTAAAAAGTGGAACAAATTTGCATGGGTTGATTGCAATTACAAGTGCTGGGTTGATCAGAAATACGACTATTTTGTCTATAAAGGGATATCTTTTTCATCCCTTTATCTGGGCCAAGAGAGTGCAGGTCGTCTCTTTGCCTTGGTTTTAGAAAGGGTAAGCTCCGGAAGCAGGCAAGATAATTTAGATTGGGAGAATACTGTTCTTTGTTTGTGATGATTTCAGTGTATGTGCTTTGGCAATGACCCGAAACCTCCAAACTTTGGCATGGTTTGATGCACCTGGTAATGGTATCTTGCAATATGTAGTGATAATGACCCCGCCTTGGGTGCAAATCTCCTTGGTTATAATGAATTGCTTGACTTTCAGTTCATTATATTTGGCTTCATGCTGCTAAATTTCTCAAACGTCTAGATCCAGTCATTATCATCACCTGCAGTATTATCGTTTGACTGATCACAACTTAATTCACTTCCATCATCTTTTCTCTCTCTCTCTCTCTCTCTCTCTCTCTCTCTCTCTCTCTCTCTCTCTCTCTCGTAGCATTTCAAGTGACTGATCAAAATGTTGCTAATGAAGAATCTTGCTGCATGTTTTGATGCAACAACTTGTGCAAATATAATTTATGCATTTACAAGCAAATGTCCAGCAGTTGTTCTCCATACATGAAAGGTGTCAAAATTAAACCAATGTGTCAATAAGGAGTTAAAATCATACAAATTGGCTTGTGACCCTCAATGGGCTTATATTCTATTCAAGCTTAAACCTTGGAAAGGCCACTTATTTTGGTTATCAATTGTTAATGCACTTGAATATCCCACAGCAGTGTTGGAGCCAGCACCACATTCGTCTCCTATATCTGATTTGATCATGGACTTCTTTTTTCCCGTGTAGCCTCCAATACTAAGGGTCAACTCCACATCACTCTCTTCTGATGATCTATCTTTCCCAGTTTGATAATTTGTCACGGCCGTGTAAGATGTAGGCCCTGTTTGGTGTTCTCCAATGACGGGTTACCTTTCAAGATCAAAGCCCATCTTTGGCTTTCTCACTAGTGTCTGATCTTGATCTCCAGAGCAGCTACCACTTTTGCGTGAGCTCAGATTATTTTCTATCAGCACAGTACTTTGAAAGTGGTTTTTTTATTTTTTATTACATGGAGTTGTAGTTGTTGGTTGATGCGGATTGAAGAAGTTAGAGTAAGGGCTAGTATGATCTGATCCAGAACTAGTCATTGGGAAAACCCAAAACTTACTTTGTTGTTTACTGGTCTCCTGATTTCTCATCTCAACCATCAGCACCTTTTGAATACTATACAGCCTGTGGAGTTCTCTTACCTGCAATTTCCCCAGTAGTTTGTTTCAAACAACGTATTTAACAGAAAAATGATTTCCTCCAGACAAAATTTGGTTATATACTATTTCCTGGTGATTTTTGTTGCTGTTTGCAACCTACACTGACAAAATTTGAGAGAGAGAGAGAGAGAGAGAGAGAGAGATGAGATCTCGATCGGATGATAACCTGGTGTTTGAAAATATCTTCGTGCATTAGCATTGTCTTCTTAATGGATCCTATCTTCTGTTGTTCCAACATCCTCCTATCCATCGATTCCTTAAATTGGCTGTTAACAACACTACTTTCTAGGTCCTCCTTCAGCACTTTAGTTCGGAAATAGTCCCAAACATCAATTCTACTCACATAAAAAGTCACACTGGTTGGGTTTGTAGCTAATGCATTCACGGCATACTGGATTGTCGTTCCCATGCCTGAAAACAGTACTAAGAATCGTTGAAACAGGTTTCTATTGATAACCAAAAGGCGAAAACTAAAATAGATAAATTTTACGGTAACTAGTAATCGAAAATCGATAAATATATTTTCCGGCCTGAAAATTGAATCCTTAGTAAGTGCACTAGGAGCTTGTAAATTGCAAGGCTACCTAGCTACATAATTAAGACAATATCCAAATTAAGCAAAAGAAAATATTATGGCATAAATTAAGAAGAAAATTAGATTAGATTTTATTTGATTTTAAAAATACCTGGGGAAAGAAGAAAGGCCCAGATGGCAATATACTTGTTCCGAGTATCGTCATTGGGAGTGTTCCACTTCCACCCTCCTCATGATACCACTAATATTGCTTTCTGCAGCCATGATCTTTCTGCTTGCTGATCATCTGATGATGATATCTCACAATTACTACTGCAGCTCCTAGCTAGTAATTAACAAAAATCCATGAATTAACTGAAAAAATACCATGTATATAATATATATAGCTCATCATCATCATCATCATCTTTCATTTCAATAATTTCGCTGACAGCTCAATGGAGGGAGGGAGCGTTCTAAGTGGAGAGAGAGAGAGAGAGAGAGAGAGAGAGAGAGAGAGAGAGAGCACATCTCTTTTCCCCAGCTATATAGGGCCAATTACAAACCCGCTTATAAAGAGTTACTTCTTCCCTTTGATAAACAACAAAGTGGCCCCCGGCCTCTATTATACAATAATACAATACTGGATTAACAGGCTGTGAAGAGATCTAGCTAGAGAAAGAGAAAATAAAATAAGAGAGGTGAGTGTGCCAGATGGTACTAATCAATTGAAGATAGATTTGTAATTGAGTTTTTTGTTGTTGTTAATGTACATGAAAGAAACCTAGTCTATTAATAAGGATTGAGGCCCTACGATGAGATTCAAACCCAAAATTTTATTCTCATAAAAGGTAGGCTCCATGGGAATCCATGGACCCTATAGGGTTGTAATTCTCAATCACAGCTGTCCAAAAATATTTTCAATGGTCTGGATTTGCAAAAGCGTTTGCAAATTCAGACCAATGATTGCCAAGTGGGATAGGTGTGTTGGGCGCTACAACCCTGTAGTGCTTTGGGGGCGCTACAGGATCCCCCGATCCGGCTCCATGAACAAAGGAAACATGTATATATATACAATAAGATTATCCTATGTTAGATTAAATCAATGGGAAAGCCACTTCAGGCCTGCGAACAAGGTATTCTAGACAGCTATACTGTTGCTTGTAATTTTCTCAGATGGATACTCATGATATATCATATATATCTATTCTTTCTGGTTGATTTTCATTCCTTTTCGTATTCTGTAAAAGGAACGTACCCCACTTGAATAAGATTTGATTGTTCTCTCCCCTATATTCCAACCACCCATTTATAGTTCAGAACTGTTTTGGTAAATTACTCCATGAAAGTTGTTCATCTCTCTCTCTGGCACATAAAATTGATCAGCAGCCTTGGGGTGCATGGGGGAGCTTTATAATTTAAGCACTATATGTCTTGCAATTTTCTTCTAAATACTCTGTTCTACCGACTCTAGTCTTCGTATACATATGGTGAGCCTTCTATTAGGCCACAGACACATCCACATGCATATTAGACTTGATAATGTGTAGAATAAATATTGCAGAACGAATAGCATGTCGATTTATGATGAGAATTCAAAAAGCTTTTCTCAGCATATGACTTTCGAATTTAACACTTCAAAATACACACAACTTACAGTGCAAACACACACACACACACACTCACACACTCACACACTTTGTATTAGAGCTCTGTGTACGATATGCATTTGTTAACATCAATCTTAATCCATTTTTGTATGCAAATGCATATTTTTGTATACAAATGCATTACATTAACACGTAAATTCATAGTATCAACCTTTAATTCATACTTTCTTGGTTTGGAGTGTATACTTTCTTAATTCATACATTACATTATGTATATTTATTTTATGGTTTGGAGTGTGATATTCATTTCTCGCGTTTCAGGACCCCATGACAAATTATTGAATATGTGGAGGGAGACAAAAGCGTAGATCTTTGTTGATTTATTGACCCATATTACATGTGCATGAGGAATGTGCATGAGAAAATTCTTGGGAGTTGAGGCAATTAAATTTGGAAAGAGGAAATCCTAGTCAAAGTGATAATTTGCTAAGGATTTGTATGTAGTCGTAGCAGCAGTCCTGCTTTTCTTGTTTCGGAGATTATTAGTACTGCTATTCATTTGGCTGGATTGTTTTAGGAATGAAGCAAAATCGAGACCTAACAGGAACAGCCTTCATTATACTTCGTAGGGGGTAGAGATGCCCATCTTTTGAGTGCGTAGGGGCAAGGATTGTAAGTAGGTAGGTACGGTCTGTAATAGAACGCGCACTGTACTTTTCTCTTCCGTGCCTTACTTTCGCTAGTTGGAGATTCTGGTTTGAATGGGACTGGTTTAGAGATCCTATTTCTCGAGAAGGAAGGAGAGGAGTTGCTTAGGAACCTACGGAGCTAGTGACCATGCCTGTCTGTTGGAAGCCAATAGATAGATTTGGGTTTTCCCGGTACAACAACAGTATATAAGGAAAGATTACATCTGTGTCTAGAATAGAGAGAGATTTGGTAGGAAAGTGGAAAAGACTTTTTTGTATATGATAATCAAAGGGAGTGGGAAAGCTGCAGTAATTCTTTGGAAAAGCCCGGTTCTCTTTGTCTTCAAGCTTTGGGTCTCTCATTTTCTCTTTTTATTGGCATTACTATAGTGGGATTTCAAAGAAATGGGCTTCGTTTTTTAAGCTTCTCATTACCCGCAGGAGTCCCACTGCCGTTAGCACCTTTTTTAGTACTCCTTGCGCTAATCCCTCGTTGTTTTCGCCCATTAAGCTCAGGAATACGTGATTTCCTTTTATAAGGAATCTCGGCAGAAGCATAGCCTATCAAGGAATATATACATGCAGGAGCAATGAAAATAAAGGGACGGTGGACTCGATGCTAATGAGGAAAAGGCAATTGGGTGGTCTTAATAGGAAACGGTAAATCACGCACCACGGCAATTAGAATTAGAAAAAGATTTGGTTGCCTTGTTTGCTATGGAATACACGAGGGTCCCATTATAATACTTTTGGTAGTAGATTTCTTCTCATGCACGACACATTGTGTATATATTAATCAGGGACTCTGGGAAATAGGGATGACAATTTTCCTATATTCAGTGGATACCCGCCCCGCCCCCGCCTATATGGAGGCAGGAGTAACCCAAAAATTTTCCCCAATAGAAGCGGGTATGGTATGATACGAAGAAAACCCGCTCGGGTATGGAGCGGGTATAATTTTGTAATCCCCACCCCCGCATACCCGTACCCGCCTCTTACCCTCCCCGTACCCAATTATACATACTAATACTACATATACTATATTATATATGTATTTATAAATAAGAACATACACATAAATCTTGAGTATAGTTATAGTATATGTAAACAATTACTATCTCTTTAATTAACAAATCTTATCGATTAGTAACTATCATAATAGACTACTTAATATTCAAAGAAGATCAATTGAGATTATATTTCCAAATATAAATATCAATTTATTTTCAATCTTGAATTGTTTATTTTTTTGTTTGGATATGGGTATATTCGGGGATGGAGGCGAGGATGGCGAAAGACCTTCCAATCGGGGATTGGATATGGAATAGGGTCCCTCGATCCATACCCTACCCGTTGCCATCCCTACTGGGAAAAAAGGGAGACACGAGATAGTATTTACCCCACTATAAGGTGTGCACCGGGTTAACAACAAATCTGCCTTCAAGATACATTGAAACCAAACTCGAGATTCTTTCTGACTGCGTTTGTACAAACGAAGATAGACAGAATATCCGCTAGATGAGAATAAAAGAACCAAGAACTGATATTCAATTTCTCGAGAATAACTGAATATCAGTATGCCTAAGAATCTAAGAATAGAGTGCGTAGAGAGATAACAATTTGTTATGGAAATATTTTTTTTGGTTCATCGAATGACTTTACAAAGAGCTTATTTATAGACTTACAGGTATCCCTATGTGAAAAATCATGTCTTTAGAAGACACACATTAGAACGAACGTGTCTTATCAAACCAAACCAAAATCATGCATTCATTCCTAATAAACACATCCCAATCTAAATGGGTGTGATTACCATTCAGTAAAGTTACAACTTATGTGAAAAGGTGTTGCAACCTTTCACATAAGTCCTCTCAATATCTTTTCATAAAACCCCCAAACCAAAATCATTTATTATTTTGAAAATCTCCAATAGACTCGAACAGAGAGAACAGAACAGAGGAAGGCACCAAAATAAATCTGGTTCAGTGCATGTCAACTACCAACAAAATCTCCGCGATTCTCACCTCCATGGTCGGCTAAACCCCTCATCTAGGGGGAAGATGAAGCCCTGTTTCAAATAACTTTATTTATGTATAGGATTTTGGTTTATTCATTTGAATCAATTGTTTAACAAAGAACTTGTTTCATTGTGATCAGATGAAATTGTTTTAATGCTTTCAACTGGTTGAGTATTTGTGTGTGCACTCTCAAATTCATAGTTATTCAATAGTTTTCAATGCTTGTGCTTGGGCAACTGAGATGGATTATGCTCGTAAGACGGATCGTGCCACTGAACAGCCCGTGAAAGAGATGGATTGTACCAGCAAGACGGTCTGTGCTTTCGGATAGTCCTTGCAAAAGTCTCTCGTTGGATTTCGAAAATGATTATAGGGAGTCGCCACCCGGGTTTGCGGACTGTACCCGAGAAACCGGTTTGAAAATGGCTCTTTTGCCCTTGATTTGGAAAAGGTTTTTACCGGCCAAACATTACCATGATTTCACGGGTTCGGTAGCTAAGTTATGAGAATGGAAGGTTTTTAAGGCACCCCTCTCGCCCGACACGTAGTCCGGTCTCTACTAAATGTTTAAGGGATTATAAAACATCGAAAACTTTACTCATGTAACAAAGGAAGCAAGTAATGGAACTAAAGAAGCTAAACAAACACACACACACACACACACACGTGGATGCTCGTGGATGGTGTACAACATGCATGACGATGATGACGAACGGCATAAGAGACAATAACTAATATAACAGAACAGTAATGGAAGACAATATACAACATCAGAGTGTTTCGGTATGAAAAACGGTTCATGCCTCTGTTGGTCCTTTAGGCGCCCAAAGCAGCTGGTTTGGGTGCCCGAAGTAGCTGGTCTGGGTTTCCAAAAACTGCTTTGGGCTCATGTCCTAGACCCTCTGTTGACTCGTGTTTCATCTTTGGCTCTGTATAAAATGACTTACAAGCTACTGATATTTAAGTTTTTCTCCCAAAAACCATGTTTATGAAGTGTATCTAGCTTATAAGTCATGACTTTGACTTTTTAAATGTCAAACAGAGAGTTTTTGATTGATTTCAAAAAAGGAATGAAGTTTTCTATGAACCATGAGTACCAACAAACTGATTTTAAACAAGAATGGAATATCAAGAAAGTCTAGCTAGATGAGCCCAAATGGGGACTCTTTGGGTGCCCAACGGAACTGCTTTGGGTGGCTTAACCAAACCTTGCTTCACCTTATGATTTCCTTCTTTCTTGATGAGAGAGGATTAGAAAGCCATTTTGCTTTGATATTTATTCAAAAACACATATTTAAAGGTTTATTCAGGCTTTTAAACACGTTTTGAACTCCATTTAAAAACGATTAGAGACCATACAAACCACCATCTAACCCCCAAAACATGTTATAAGTGATTTGTAATCCAAACAAACTGATTTTAAAGGAAAAACAGAAAATGAGAGAGAGATGGTTTGGGCGTCCAAAGGGGGGGAGTTTTGGGCACCCAAAGCTGCTCTTTGGGTGTAGAGCTTTGAGCTCTTTTGCTGCACTTTTAGCCTTCTATAACCCTCCACTGGTATTGAAAATCAGTAAGAGTTTAGGGGCTTCCCTCGAAGGGACCTTTTTAACACGATTTTGGTAGATTTACTACCTTTGGAGCTTGATTTATGCTTGGATGGTTGGTTTAAAGGGTAGAAGAGATATTGGTGAGACTTTGCTGTGATTTCTTGGAGTGAATAAGGCTGGATTTAGGCATCAATTAAAAGTTCTATTTATAAAAGATGGGTTTTTGGCTTTGGTGAAGGTTAAAAGTGGGTTTAAGGATGTTTGAAGGCTTTTGGATGAATTGAGTGATGAATGGTTTAAGATTGGCTTGAATATGGATTTCTTAAGGTAGTGAGGGACTGACTTTTTGATTTGATTTGATTTTTATCAATGAGGGGTGGGTTTTTTGCTTTGATGAAGATGATAAAATGGGTTTATGGCATTTCAAGAACTTGGAATAGATTATTGGAGTAAATGGTGACTGGTTTCTGGGGAAATTTGGCCAAAGTTTTGGCTTCTTGGTGAGTTGGGTTGATCATCCTCCAAATGAGGCAGGAGAGTGACTATTTATATATAGAGAGAGAGTGGGTCTTTTTAGGAGTTAGAAATTGATCTAGAGGGGTTGGAGATTAATTTAGGGGTGATTTAAGGGTACTCAAGCGCCCTCCTACCCTCCCACAAGAATCTCTGCAAAAAAACGCTCCCAAATCTCTGCACACAAGATTTTCCCATTGAAGTTTAACTTTCAAACACGGAATCTGGAGCTTGCTTTGGGTGCCTGAAGCTGGTTTGGGCGCCCTGTAATAATCCGAAAATTTTGATAAAATTTAGGATTATTTAATTTCGTTTTAATTACTTTAATTTTGTTATTAAATTTCTAATTGCATTTAGGACCCTTAATTTGCAATTTCTTCGGTTTATACCCTAAAACTTCCGAATTACTACAAATTCGACCTTGGGCACGTTTAATTTTAATCGTGAGCATTACATTTTTATAAAATCATTCCATACATAATTATACACTCTTATACACATACACAAGCCATATTTGTACACATACACACATATAT
>JAXBDA010002369.1:0-43313 GCA_036023075.1 Gaultheria prostrata
ATGTTTTAAACACATCTAATGGTTCGGATTGTCTCGGATCATTGAAATTCAATCTCGAACGACAAATCCCTTACATAAGGCTTATGTAAGGGAGCCCTTATAAGATCCTCCTCCTATATATATATATATATATATATATATATGTCAATTAGTTTTATAATACAAAGTTTGTAAAATCATTAGAATAATTACAAATTGAGAGATGCAAGGAATAAAAATGGTAGAAATTTCAAATCTGGACCAATAAATACGGAGGAGAGAGTAATTCGAAGAGGAGTTAGACTGCAAAAGGATTATAGGACTATAAAAGCGTGTCATGAGATAATTCTTTAATTGTGTATCTGTTGATGAATTTTGAAGATTAATGTATATATAATTTTTAGAATGGAGAATAGATATTTTCAAAAGCACATTTCCTATGTTTTCCCTAAATGTATTTAACTTTTTATCTCATAAGTACAACAAACTCAAAAGTTGAAAAGTCAAAATTGGTGGAACAAGTCCTTAAAATTGAGTTATAGTACATTCCCATAAAAAAAAAACCCATATAACCACCCATAAAATACATCCGTACATTATTCAAATATTATACCGGATGAATTTCAATTATTTTATGTGTGGTTTTAAGGATTTCTTTTATGAGACCAAACACTTTCCCCTTAAAATTTGGAACTCAGGCGAGAGAGAGAGAGAGAGAGAGAGAGAGAGAGAGAGAACAATTACACATCATAGGTTTCATCAGGTTTTAAATAGTGGCCGGCTTTTTTGTTCATTGGAAAACGGTGAAAACTGAAGCAAGCCCAGGGTCTGAAGCAAAAGATCTCTGGTGGGTGGTGATAAAGTATGTAGGGAAGGAGTGTGCAGTGCAGTGCAGGATCCCCTGGATTCAAAACAAAAGCACGCCCGCAGGTGACGCAATCCACCACTCCCTACCTCCCCTATTCCACTACTAGTACTACCATCATTGTAGGGTCCACTTACCACCGCAGTCAGTCATGATGATGGAGATTTAGGCTCCATTTTTTTTTTTTAATCCACGTTTAGGCCCCATTCCTTTAACATAAATCAGATTATTTCAAAATTTAAGACAAGTTATTCTATCATAATACATCACATATAAAATCATGAACATTTAAAAAACCATTAGTGGAACACCCCCTTAGTTTGGTTTATTTAGGTTTGTAATCTTTACACTATTTCTCTTTCAATCATTACACTATCTCTCAAAGTATTACTCTCATTTCTCTCTTTACTCATTACCACTGTTTCCAATTATTACTCAATTTCTCTCTCTACTCATTACCAAAACAAACAAAACTAAAGGTTGTGTTTGGTTTGGGCTTTGGGTTTTGAGCTCCGTTTGGGAATCTCTTTTTTGATTTTTTGGTTTCTCTTTTTTAGTTTATGGGTGTTTGGTAACCAAGGGGAGAAAATTTTCCCAAAAACTGTTTCTCCATTTTTGGGGATAGAGAGAAGAAATCAAAAAGATATTCACACCTCCTTTTCAACTTCTACTCATGAATTTCTCCCATCTCTCTCTCCCAAAATGCATTCTGCACATTTCTCCCATACACTCATCCCAAATTCAAAAGTCATTCTGGCCATAATCCAAAAAATCAAAAAGCCAAAAAGTTAAAAATGAAAAACTGAAAAGTAGGCTCTCAAACACTCTCTTGGTTTTTGTAATGATAAGAGGGAGAAATAGGGATAATAATTAAAAAATATGGATTAATGATTAGAGAAAAAAATGAAAAAAATATTTAAAAATATGAATAATAATTAAATAATAATTGAGAAAACCAATTTTTCAAAACCAAAACGAACAAGGCCAAAGTCTCTAAAAAAACTCCTCAAACAAACACAACCGATAGATTTATTTGATTGATAGTAGTACTATTTAAAACGCATAATTAAAAAAAATAAAATAACCGTACTTCTTTCACTTTCTATTTATAAATGGCAAATTACACGAACCTCCCCTTAGGGTATTTGACAAATACATAGACCTCCCTTGAGATTTCTGAATTTACAAAATTAATCCAAAACCTAATGACGTAGAGAGGATGGCGTTAAACGGGATAGCGAAAATATTGATATACCCTTATAGTGAATACTATAATAGACCTAATGCCTTCAGATTTTTCCAGAAATCTATCCCTCATGCAGAGAGATTAGAGATAGGGGTTTCTGGATCTCGATAAAATCGTATATGACAAGAGAGGAAGAAAATGATGCGTTAGCAAACAGTGTTTAAAGCCACTTAGATTAATTGCATCTGAGAAATTTCGTGTGGGTGTTTCCAAAGATTTGAGATATGTTAAAATCGTTACCTTTCTTGCATGTGCACTGGCTTAGATTTTTGTTTGTGTGATTTTGGGTTTTGCAATCATTTGGTTTTGAAAAAAAAAATTGAGAATAAATTTTCAGATAGTGTTTGGTTGGATTTTTTGAAATGAGAATAATGAGTTAATGATTGGAGAGAGATAAATAGAGAATGAGAATAATGAGTAGAGAGAAATGTAAAAAATGATTGAAAAAAGAGAGAATCTTTTTGAAAATGA
Organism: Gaultheria prostrata; assembly: GCA_036023075.1. NCBI lineage: Eukaryota > Viridiplantae > Streptophyta > Magnoliopsida > Ericales > Ericaceae > Gaultheria > Gaultheria prostrata. The sequence goes on from JAXBDA010002369.1 coordinate 2,562, forward strand.
GGAAAAAAAGGTACCAAACAAAGCCTTAATTTTGAGATTTACATATTGTGGGTTTTACAACAAACATGCTTTGCCATTTTTTCAGTTTTGGGGATTTTTAAACAGAAGAAGTTTGAACAAAAAAAAAAATCAATCATTTTTTCAATAAGGGAGCTCAGAAAAAATGACAACACATTTTAATTTTTTTCAATAAGATTTGTATTTCAGTTTTGGGGTTTTTGATTTTTTGACATTTACATATTGTGGGTTTTGCTGTCATTTTTTTTATTTTGTGATTTACATATTGTGCCCTATACACCTATATTTTTCATATTTAACCTGAAGTGAAAAGGTTTAGCGTAACAAACCACAGATGTATAGGGCCCCGATTTTCTCTTAGTTGAATTGGACCTTGAATATTCTCTGTACACTATCTATTTAATTAATTTATAAATTGATTTATATGCCTTATTTAAGATTTGTTTTATTTTTTGTTACAGCTATGGGCTCTGTTTTTTACTTGAACATCCACTTCGAGGGGAAAACTGGAAGAGTTCGTAACGTAGATCCTGATCGATATTGTTATTCAACCTGCTAGAAGATGTTAGTGATAGTGTCTTTTCTGACATGCCCTCAAATAAAGGAATTGCAATCACAGTTCACTATTCAATACCTGGAAGCAATGAGAAATTCATGTTAGACGATGACACAAGTATGCTAGAAATGTTGAAGCTACAAGGCAGTGGTGGATTAATTAATTTGTATGTAGAACCTGAATCGAATGAGATTGGAGAGGATGTGGGGAATGATATGCTTAACTACTACTGATATGACTGAACAAATCCCAAATTCTATAGTGGTGAAGTTGTTGTTGCTAAGGGCGAATGTTGATGACATTGATCTTGTTGTGCTTAATGGTATGGATGAGGGTGCAATTATGCCAAACGTTGACGATATGGGTGAGGGTGACGATGACAATATAGGTGATGCTCGCGGTGATCATGATGATGACCGTCATGGTGAATATGATGGTGAAGATGAGCTATATGGGTTCAGTGATGAGGAGATGGATTGGGATTGGAAGGCTGATGAGGTTGGACATGAGTCTAATTCAGGAGGTAGTTTTAGTGAAAAAGAAGTACCCATTGATGATATAGATGGTGCATTAAGTGGTTATCAATTAGAAGATGATTTTGGCTATCACTCCAGTACTTCTGACTTCGAGATAGATGTTGAAGAAAATGAACCAAAAGTTAGAGGTGGTGTTGACATAAGTAGCATTGAGAAGGAGCCATATACAGACAAGAAAGGGAAACTGGTGTTAGAGAGGTTCATGGAATTTGATGATGTCAATATCTTTAAGGCTGCATTATGGGATTGTACCATTGAACAAGGATTCAAATTAGTGAGGGACAAGAATGAAAAGGGTCGAGTGACATGTCATTGTGCAGCTAAAAAGTGTCCTTGGATAATATATATGCATCACCTGTCGGTGATTGTCCTACGTACATGACTAAGCTGAGCATACATGTTATAGGGTAAGGGAGAACAAAGAAGCAAACTTAGTGTGGATAGCCAATAAGTTAAAACAAAGTATAGTGGAAAACCCCCTAATGGGACTTGATGTATTGCAGACAAAATTGAATAAAAAGTATGGAATATAAGCTCACAAGATGAAGTTATACAAGGCCAAGAAGAGGTGTTTGGATGAAATAGAGGGCAACCATAGTGCGCAGTACACATTGCTGCTAACTTATGCTGTTGAAGTGAGAAAAGGTAATCCAGGGAGTTCGTTTAAGATGGAGTTTGATATGCCATCATGAGTGTTAAACCAATGTTCAAGAGACTATTCATTTCATTTGAGGCCATGAAGTCTGGGTTTTCTTAGTGGTTGTAGGCCTTTTATAGGAATTGATGGGACCCAACTAAAAGGACCATATGGGGACGTTTTGTTGACTGTTAGGATTAGATGATAACAATGGTCTGTTTCCGGTTGGTGTGGTAGAGTCTGAAAACAAAGAAAGTTGGGGCCCGTTCCGCTAAGAAAAAACAGGCTTCAGATTTAAACAAAAACCACTTCTTTCCACTAACTTCAAAAATTCAAAAAAACCAAAACATTCCACTAAATAAAAAAAAAAAAAGACTCCATCAAACACCCAGCAGAGTCCAGTCAATTAATGGGAAATTACGATTTTGCCCTTAACTTGTCTCGTCTGTCCTAACCCTCTCCAGCCTTCTCTCTCCCAACCTCATCTCTTCTTCCCGCCGTTCTCACAAGCCCCCCCCCTCCACACACACACATCTGAGACAGAGAGAGCACACAGATCTCGCCCCACCTCTTCCTCCCTCTCGTGAGTCATCGGTCATCCCTCCACCACCGTCTCTCCTTCTCTGTCAAGTCGCCTATTGCGGACCTGTGGAGGGAAGTTCCGATGATGACGGTGGCGTAGATCGTTAAAAACAGCGGCTTGGAGTTAGTTATCTCCTGTAATCGACTCTTCCAACCCATCTTCTTCCTTTCCCAAATGGGTTCCTAGATTTCTCAAATTCCCTCTTACCATTTGAGCATCAGCAATACCTTCCAAATTACAGTAGAAATACGATATATGTATGTGTATGTATCGATTTGTACATGGGTTGGTGTATACTCAAAGGTGATTCAATTGGATGGGAATTGGATTGAAATGGATCTGTGCAGTGGCCTTAGCTAGTAGACCAGGGAAAAGTCAACACTCGGACCAGATGTCCACAACGCGCAGAGAGAGAGAGAGAGAGAGAGTTGTTTGGTACAAGGGTAAATTGGTAAGAAGCCAAAAAACCCAAAAACCCAAAAAAACTGGGTAGTGGAACAACCTAGTTTATTTCTAAAGCCAAACATCCCAAAAAAACCAAAAAATCCAAAAAACTGTGTTAGCGGAACGCCCCTTAGTCCTTTTTTCTCTACCGTTTGCATACTGTCATCATGGGAGGAGGAGGAGGGCCAAGGCCTTGGACAATCATTTCAAACCAGCAAAAAGGTCTTGAAAAGGTAGTACAAGATGTTTTTTCCAAAAGCTACACATATATATTGTTGTAGGCATTTGTTCAAAAACTTTAAACCTTGGTTTTCTGGACTAATTTTGAGGAAGAAATTACGGCAAGCAGCTAGGGCATGCACTCTTCATAGGGATGAGCATGGAGGCAGATCGGGGCGGATAGTACTATATCCACTTCCAAACTCCAAATCCCTTCTCCACCTCCATCCCCGCCCCAATCCCCAACGGGGCTTCGTTTTCATCCTCCATCCCCACTCTAAATGGAGAACGGGGATCCCCACGGAGATTCGGGGATCCAAACAGTGGGCTCATCTATCACTCCTTAAAAAATTCAGAGTGAGAGAGTGAGAGAGAACTAGAAAAGAGAGAGAGATTATCTTGTCTTTGTCGCGAATTGAGACTCGAGAGAGAGATCGAGCGTGGAAGGGGTTCGAGTGAGAGAGATGGAGAAGATTAATTGTGCGGCGGAAATAGTATACAGAGAGAGAGAAAGAGAAATGAAGTGTATACGCCAAAATGAAACCCTAATTTATTTTACGGTTGAGACCTATATGTTTAGAGAAAATTTATTGAGACCCTAAAGTTTCACAACACATGAATGGACCCCTATGTTTCGGGGATTCGGGGACGGATCAGGACGGATCGGGGCAGGGCGGGGCGGGGATGGATCGGGGAACAGATTCGGGGCAGATTCGGGGCGGGGACATGCCTATCTCCACCCCCTATCCAATCTCCAAATCTTTTCAAAAAAAAACTCCATATCCTACCCAATCTCCGAACAGATCTCCATATTGCCGATCCATTCGGATCGGGGATTAGATCGGATTCGGACGGATCGGAAAAAATGCTCATCCCTAACTCTTCCTGAGTTTAACCAGTCAATGCTTCAAATGAAAGCATTGTCCTCAGAAGCACATGATTGGATGGCCAAATTTCCTCTTTACCAGTGGAGTAGGCATGCTTTTTAGTCTGACCACCAATAACTTTGTAGAGAGTTTCAACAATTGGTTGGGTAGTTTAAGGTGTAAACCAATCCTTACAATGTTGAGGAGCATTAGAACCAAATTAATGGTGAGATTTCAGATGAGGTATAAAAAATCAGTAATGGGGAACGCCAAAGTAGCTTATAACATAAAAAAGAAACTACACAAGTTGGAAAATCCAATGAGGGGATACAGTGGATAGTATTATGAGGGTCATGAGTATCAAGTTTATAATGAAGGGATCCCTTAGAACTACCCTTTCTTAGAAGACTACCTAGAAGATCTAGGAAAAATAGGAGGAGGAGGGAAGAGGATGAACCTCCTGCTGGAACTAGTGTGGCCAAAAGGTCTCACACATTGAATTGTACCAATTGTGGTTACTTTGGACATAACAAGAGAACTTGCCAAAGGGCATCGGTCAGGGGAAGATACAATGCTAGACGTACTGTGAGTGTGAGGGGAAGAGGTAGAAATAGTAATCATGGGTGTTCTGTTAGGGGAATAGGCAGAAGCAATGATGGAAGGAGTACTAGTGCAACTGTGAAGGGAATAAGCAACAGTAGAGGTGCATGTGTAAGGTGCAGAAGCAACAGTAGAGGTGCAAGTACAAGGGGCAGAAGTAATACCAAAGGTGCAAGGGGCAGACCAAGGGGCACACAAATGCAATTTGATGTGAGTAAAAGTTAAAAAAAAAATTCACTTGTTTGTTTTGCATTCATTTTCCTAGTTCTAAGGAAGCTTACATATGCATTTATTGTAGGGGTAGGAATCACAAGCACTTATGCCATCACAATGCCTCACATAGCTGTCAGTTGAGGTATCTATTTTTCTTTTTCTTTAGTACATGTACCAAAACGTTAGACTGAAAACATGAACCACTACTACAGTAGAGGTTTCTAAATGCAGTTGGGAACACTTTTTGGACTAAGCAGTGCATGAAGCTGAAGATGACACACCCATTTTTTTTTTTTTTGTATTACTTTTGTGGTGGGTTGTGAGTAATTATTGTTAATAGCACAACTTTTTTCTTCTTTTCTCTTTTGTGGTGGAGCTCACCACTGGCATGGCTGAGCTTCATAGATGAACCCACTGTTGGTTTTTGTGTTGTCGGTCCTTATGTCATAGATATGCAATTATGGGGTATGTAATTAAGCAACTTAAGTACTTGATATGACTGTCTTTATGGCAATTATGGGGTATGTAATTAACAAACTTAAGTACTTAGATACATGCAGTTTTGTGGTACTTGGATGCTATTTGGCAAAATGCAATGAATGCTTGGATATTTTGACAACTTTTTTTTTTATGTATTATCTATGTGATCATAACAGAGCACTTAGATTTCACAACATAGCACTTTATTTCATAACTGAGATAGAAGGAAAGTGGTCTGCTTTGGTTTTGGAGGTAAATTAGGGTATATATATATGCAGGTACAGGTAAATGAAGGGGAAAAAAAAGGGAGGGAAAGTGGTGCGCTAGTTTTGGAGGTAAATTAAGGTATACATGCAGGTAAAAGTAAATGGAGGGGGAAAAAATGAGCGAAAGTGGTGTGCTGGTTTTGGAGGTAAATTAGGGTATATAATGTAAAGGTAAATGAATGGGGAAAAGGATGGAAATTGGAGTGTGTTATGGAGGGAAATAGTGGAAGGGAATTATTGCTATTAAATGAGAGTATTTTAGTGACATCACATTTTTCCGTAGGTGATATTAACGGTAGACTAATGGAGGGGAGGTTTGTGCATATTGTCAGGTAAAGCAAGGGAGTGCAGTGTAAATTCATAAACCCCAGAGGGGAGGTTCATGTAATTTACCCATTTATAAACGTGAGAGGTCTTGAATTATGATACTCCCCAGTCCCAAATTATTTGTCATGTTCGGATTCTAATACAAGTTCATATCTTTTAATTTATAATATTTTCAAAATTTTATATAATAGAACTAATTGAGATTTATAAAATAAGATCCATATTGCACATAAAATATCATTCCTCTCACACTCTCCTCTCCCGTACCTCTTCAAGTCTCATTGTGGCACTCTGACTTTAGTTTCGAGAAATTTTGGGGGGGTCCGACTAACCCTCACCCGACTTTCTCATTCCGAGTCACAGTTCGATGGGCTTGTAGCACCCCAACTCTCATTTGCTAAAAGTAACAAGGTGCTTTTAGCAAAACTAGTATGTGGACCTAGATTCTCATTTTTATCACCAATTCCTAAAAGTCAAATTTTCATAAAAGTGCTAAAAGTTAAGTTGCTAAAAGTCAATTTGTTTCCCATTAACTAAAAGCTAAGTCGATTTTATCTCACATGTTTTACTAAAAGTAAATTGCTAAAATCACCATGCTGGTTTTAGCAAATGAGAATTGGGGATGTTAAAAGCCCTTTTAGCAAATGAGAAACTCACCGGTGAGAGAAAATTGACTTTTAATAACTTAGCTTTTAGATTGTGGAAAACAAAAGTGATTTTAGCAATCTTTCTAAAACTCAACTTTTATAGGATTTTTCATTCTAGCAACTTAGAAACTTGGCCTAAAATTTGGGTTGGAAATTGTTTAATAGATTTGGATATCATGGAACGACGAGTAATTCATGCGACACAAATGATTTCAACTACATCTACTTGAAATTCACCTCTCCATGAACCCTAAATTATTTCTCTCACCACTTCATAGGAGAATTAAGCTGAGTTTCCACTGCGGTATTTTCACTATTTTTGGTATTCTTCGACTACAAATTATCAAATAAACAAGTTATCTTCACATGCATCAACTTATTTAACAACTTCTAGTTAAAAAATACTGCAAATACTATAGTTGAAACTCACATTTAGAGCAAAAAACAGCAGCTAGTGTAAAATTTGAGCAAAAAAAAGATGCTGCACAGTTCATATAGCTACCTCATCGCTCTTAACACTCCAACAATACTACCAATTTTACCTATCTTTTATTAAAATATTATTTTTTTCCTTTTTTAAAAATATCATAATATATTACACACACACATGTATATATCTCCGTCGAGTTCTCATTGCCTTTAATCTTGGTCCCGTCGATCTAAATCCGTCCAAGCTCTCATATCTCCGTCGAAGCTCTCATCATCGTCGATCTTCCCGTCGATCCAAAGCTCTATCGCCGTCGATCTAACGTCCCGTCCGCCGTCGATCTCGGTTCTTATCGCCTTCTGAACTGCGATTAGCTAAAGAACTTCATCGTCGATCTGAAGCCCCATCGCGGCCGATTGATCTCTTTGCCGTTGATCTATATCGCCGTCGTAGAGCAGCACATGCTCTTAATCCAGGCTGTCAGAGCATGACCCAACAAACTCACAAGAAGGTATAAAATTTCCCACAACTCCATGGGAGCCAAACACTCTTGCAATCAGTATGTTGAGGGCTTGAGGTCCCGTTCATCTTATCAATTTTTTAAAAATTTTATTGACTTTTTTCTCAATAAGTCTTAAAATCTCTCATTATAAAAAATTTGAAAAGTTCAAAAAGTCATTACGAGAGATAAACAATTTTACTTTTGTCTACAGTTTATAAAGAAAAAAAGTTATAAAAATAAAATAAAAAACACAGCCTCATGAGTCATGTAACAAAAACAGGCAAAAATCTCTCTCATCTGCTGTCTAAAAGCACCCAATAAACTCTCTCATGTTACTCCAGTATCATCAGCTTTGTGCAGTACTCCTAAAAGATTTCCATCAGATGCAGCTGATCTATGGATTATGGAGTAACAAGACCAGGCCAGGGTAAATTCAAGAACGAGACAAAATCAAAAGTTTTACTGCTTAAAGAATTTATTACTCCTAGTTTTTGACAAATTTTAGAATGCACTCATGAAAAAACTGAAATGCAAAAGTTACTTTCTATTCCCGTGCATATTTCTTTACTGTGGGGACGAAATTGTACATTCTAGATTTATTATCTTGGAATTACACATGGTATAGCTTTTTCATTTTTTAAATTTCTTTTCATGTATTTTACAAATAATTGCAAGGAAACCTTTACTCTTAATTATTACTGTATTATTTTTTTACTCTTTGCGGGTAATATTCTTTGAAAAATTCAAACATATTCTCATACAATTTATTTTCATTTATGCTTTCCATAGCTTAAAGGGGGAAATCTATTGGAGCTAAATTGGATTCGTCAAGTAAGATTTGGTATGATGTCAATTAAAGCTATATTAGGTTCACCGATACTTAAACCCGTGCCTTCGGTCATTGGCATTCGCTAGTATTCTTATATGTTAAAATGGGAAAATGGACTTGTCGAAAATAATTTTGGCAAGATACTTGAAAAACCCCAGAGTTTCACATGTTTAACAAAATAAAGGCAGTGATTTCCACATCCCATTTTTTTATAAACACACCCCTTTTTTCGTCTTTTTAGTAAAAAATTTGTAGAGTGATTTTCACACCCCCAAATTGTTATCCACACTCCCTTTTTTGTTTTTTAGTGAAATTTTTACCCATAAAAACTTCACTAGAAGACAAAAAAAGGTGTGAATAACAATTTGGGGAGTGTTATAATCAATTCCCAAAATTTTATGTGTAAAAGTTTTACGAAAAGACAAAAAAATATGGTGTGTTTATAAGCCCTACACTTTCAATTGTAGCATTTTAAACTCTTTACGAGTTGTTCTCCAATGAATTTTATGAAGATTTGATAAAATGAAGCCCTTGATTTTATCCATTGGTGAAGAGATTTGATAAAATTTCACATTTGAAACATAAATATTAAAAAATGTGAGATTTTATCAAATCTCTTCACGAATGGATAAAATCAATCTTCATAAAATCTATTGGAGAACTCCTCCTAAGTCTCCGTTAATGGAGACTAACGGCCCGGAGATGTTCACAAAAATCGTGCTACAAAAGAATATCCACGAACAATAAATTAAGGAAAATGATTGGCACTCCCCAAATTGTTAATGACACTCCAAAAGGGGAGTGCCAATATCAATAAGGGGAGTGCTAATATCAAGTCCATATAAGGATTGATAAAGTGCCATTAACAATTTAAGGAGTGCCAATATCAATTCCCACAATTAACCCACTGCAAATCACATTCTACTAACAATAAAAAAACCGTTAAAACAAAATTTTCCATTAATAATCCACTCGCAATAACTTTATTATTTGGTTATTTTGGAGTATTTTTTGTCTTTATTAAATAATCTCACATATTTTATTTGCGCATCAATTTTTTATCGGTTGTTTTTTTCTCAACTAGAGAGGTCACATCACAATATCCAAAATGGATAACTTTTCTTATTTTTAGTATACTTTTTAGAACATTTTTCTAGTTTGATTTCTATTTTTTACCTTTTAAATTCTCTTGTTGAGATTTAATCTATAATACATTAAAATATGACCATAACTCAAACTAATATCAAAAAAAGGAATGAAGACAACCATAATATCTAAAACCAATTGCCATCAACACCCACAAATGCGAACACCCAAATGCTTAGAATATCGAATAATCAAACAGCTTTAAGGATATTTTGGGTCATATTAAGAGACGTAAACAAATAGATAACCAAAGAAATCATTTCATAGATACGAGTTGACGAATTATGAGAGAATAATCTGTTTCGTAAAGCGTATGCAATTAATCTATCTTGAAATAAGTCAGGAATTGGTCTTCTTAAGTTGACAAAGACTTGATGGATTCCTTACATTGTACACAAAAACAAACTGCTGCAGAGTTTAAAATGTTACTACTACTACAATTGAGACTAACTGCTTTGGCTAAATACACAAAAATAGTTTTTTTTTTTTTTTATTAAAAAAATTACATTATTTTTTATTTTTGCATCATTATTTTTGTGATTTATTAATTCATCTCGACAAAAAAATCTAAATAGTACTGTATAAAATTATTAACCAAACATATTGGCTAATGAGCTACTAAACGGATTAAAGCACTCAGTTGTACGAATTTTGAAATAAGTTATTCTACACATACTAGGCCCCGTTCCACTAATTAAAAAAAACCAAAAAGTCAGCTTATTCCTAAAACTAGGAAGTCACCATCTCATAATGCATCACATAAAAAGTCGTGAAAAACTAAAAAATCAAAAAAACTCTTTAGTGGAACACCCCCTTAAGAGCAACTCCAAGACACTCTCTACTTGGCCTCTCTTGGCTATTGTAGAGAGTCAAAACCAATTTTCACCCATCCAAAAGGCTCTCTACTCCCCTAGCCACTCTCAATCTTTTCCACTCTTTACTACTAGAGAGCCTTCCTTGCTAGCTTCTTTATTTTTGATAACTTAAAATGTTTATAACTATTATTTTTCATATCTAATGTTGAAAAAATATATATATTTGAAACCTACTCGACAACATCTATCAAACAAAACCAATATTGACTATGAAATTATGTGTAAAAAAATAATTTTTTGGGTGTAGGCTGTTTTTAAAAAAATTATTATGAGCTCAAAGCAAGATAAATTCATGAGCTCAAGTTCTATAAAAAAAATCATGAACCCAAATCAGCAAAAATCACAAGCTCAAACCCAAATTAGTTTGGATAGAGAGCAAAGTAGAGAGTAGTGTTGGAATGATGGTGTGAAAAAGTGAATAGCCAAAATAGAATATGTATTTTTTTTATCCTTTTGGATAGATAAAGTAGAGAGGAGTGTTGAAGATGCTCTAACAAATTTGACATTTACTAAAAATAATGATATTTTCAGTGTCTCGTCATAGCCCGGTAGAATTGGCGTATTTCACCGGAAATGCTTTTTTTTTTTTCAGGATTAGAAAATTGGAGAAATAGTACTCCGAAAATGCAAATGGAACAATCATAGCCATAGGGGTGGTGTGGGAACGGAAGCCCTAATATGATATGACATCATCCCTTTCACGTCAGTACAGCAGCACCAAAAAGAAGCCTCTTGGGCCCTCTCCTCGAAAAACCTCCGCAACACTCACCCACTATTCCTAATCCTACATACGATTACCACCGATTATTTGGGGTACCGAATGGGTACCATGTGTTTATATCGAATACTATTTCGGCCGTTCAACAATCTTCCGGACCATTGGATTGCGTTTTAGACGGCTGAGATTGTCGAGTGGGTACCACATGGGCAATACCCACTCGGCACTGCAAAAATTTCTCATTATTCGGAGAAGCTTTTACGGCCGGCCAGTTTGTGGGACGAATAAAATTTTGGAATAAGATAAAAAAAAAGGGGGATAATAGATAAATATGGTATGAGAGGAGGTCAGTTAAGAAGGGTGGATAAAGGGGAAGAGTGGTTTTGATTTTTTTGAATCTGCTTCCATGAGCTACCTCTACCTCTAATAATTAGGGCTGTAAATGAACTGGGGTGTTCGTGAACTATTCGAGGCTCGGTTCGGTAAGAGCTCGTTCGAGTTTGATTCGACAACTAAACGAACTGAACTTGAACCTCAATATTAGGCTCGTTCCATAAATGAGCCGAACGTGAACCTACGTGGATTCGGCTCGGTTAGGCTCGCGAACCTGGGGTCAAAATATAATTAATAATACTTTAGGGGTCTACCTATAAATATTTTATAGTTTGAAGGATTTAGTTCTCAATATTTTTTTCTTGTGTTGTTTTTCTTTCGATTTCTTGATTATTGTGGTAGATCTGTTTGTTTTCTTTTGATTTCTTGATTATTGTGGTAGATCTACATGTAACATTGTTTTGAAGCATGTCTCTTTCCTTTCTCAGTTTGTGTTTTAAATTGCTCACGAGCCCTACCGAGCTGGATTCGAGCCTGAATTCGAGCCTAAATTCGGCTTGATTCGGCTCGTTTGAGTTTAACGAGCCCTACCGAGCTAGATTCGAGCCTAAATTCGGCTCGTATGAGTTTAACGAGCCCATTCGAGCCGAGCCCGAGCTTCGAAATTTTTTCACGAGCCGAACTCGAGCTCACTTGTCTAGGCTCGAATCGAACCCGAGCCGAACCCGAGCCTGACTCATACCTTACCGAACTGATCCCGAACCTCATAGGGTTCGGCTCGTTTACAGCCCTCTCTATATCTAACGTTTCGTCTACAATTGCCAGAATTATCCTTGCAATCCTTTAACAACGGTTCTTCACGCACAGATGTTCTGTGCACAGATTGGTGTGTGGGACCCAGTTTCAAGTTTCAAAAAATGATCCGAAACGTTTGTTAATTTTAAAATAATATTTTAACTTTCTCTGCAAAAAAAATAAAATAACTCAATCGAATAACTATAAGTACTTAATCCAATTGTTTAATTTTCTCTCAAAAAAACATTCAGAATATTGGATTAAGCGCTTAAAAGTTAAGATTGAGCTGATTATTTAAAGAGGAACTCGTAAATTTATTTTAAAATTAATAAACAGCTCGAATTATGTGTATCATCATTCATCTGTGCATAAAATATTCCTGTGAAATTTTTTATTGTTCCTTTAAATCCAAATATCATACAATGTAAAGCTAGGCACATCTTGATTAGCGAAGCTTTAAAAGATTTGCCCCTTCCATGGTTAATGGCCCAGTCCAGGTCGACATCCCATTTGCAAGTTAAACTCTGAAAACTGGTTTAAATTGGCCTTTTGAGTTAGTGTATAGTTAAAGAATAATATGTCCCATAACGCGTATTAAGTCAAATTTTAAGTTATTTTGAGATTATAAGTCAATTTCTGTAACAACTTAATTGTATCTCGATAACCAATTCTAATGCTACAGGTAAAATATGCCAACTAATTTGGTCGAATAAATGCAATAATTAGGCCAATTTGGAACTTGAAAATATACACTGTCTATATAATATAGTAATTTAAGTTCAATCACGCATGTCTCCGATCAAAAAAATCATTGCATATCTTCTCATCATAAAATACAAAATCTCAAGAACTCAAAACTCAAGATCAATCCGTTCTTCTTTTCCCAATAAATTTTCTCCTTCACAATTACTAATATTACTCCATTTCTTTATCTATCTCTTCTTACTCATCACCCAAAAAAACCCTCTCGAAAACCCAAACGAAAAACTCCTGCTGGTTTTTCTATTTCTTCCAACCAGACTATAAGCTTTTTTACACCACCCTTGGGCTTGCCCCAGCGGAAGGGGAAGGGGCTTCGCTTGGATTTAGGTAGAGTACTACTCCTTTCGGTTAGGGTGGTGCCATGTGTAGCCGGTAACCAGGGTGATGGACAGGGGCGAAACTAGGATTTTCTCTATGAGGGGGCCGTATGAACACGAGATTTTAAAATTTCAAAGTGTAATAATTTATACTTTGAAATGTCCAAATAATGCCCATAACAAAACACAAAGTCTGTCTCTTTTTTGATGAATAAGTAGAAGATAAAATTATAGCGAAAATAGAAGGTACAAACCCAAATTTCGAGAGGAAATACTAAGATAGAACCTCAACTAGAGCATACTTATAAGTTACATCCAATATTTCAGTGCCTTTTATTTTTTATTGGGGAGGCCCAACTATAATAGCATACAAAAAAAAAAAAAAATTTACCTAGGTAATTGTTGGGAATTTGGTCGCCAAGGCCCCCCAATAGCACTTTCAAGGTTCCGCCTCTGGTGGTGAACATTTAAAAAAAAAAAAAAGACCATAATTTTTTTTTAATACCAAGAATAAAAAGACTAATTCTTTTTTGTTTTTCTCTTTATTCTTTTTTATCACGTTAGGAAACCTTTTAAATAAAAAGACTAATTTGGTCAAGTGACTTTTGGTTGTGTGGGGTCAAGTAGACCTTGATAAATGATAGTAGTACTAGTATTAAATTGAAACATTTCCAGCCATGAATTGACTGTTTGGCGGGTCCCTACTATACGTTGCAATCCTATTACGGAGTACTATTTTTTTGAACTTTATTAAAATAAAAATAAAAAGGAGCTATGAGTTTACTGTTAATCTGTTCATGATGATTTTACCATGCATTAAAACTGTCTTCCAGTGGACCCAATTCAATCTTTTCGAACTTCAATTTCTCATAGCACATCAAATCCAAAAAAGAAAAAGAAAATTTTGATCATGGAACATGGAGAGAGACTTGGCCATAGTAAAAGACAGTATCGGCCCCGCGGAAAAGCGAATAAGACTTTTGTTATCGGGGACGGATCAAGGGGTCACTCGGGGCATGTGCCCTCGCTGATCGCCGCTCAAAACTTAAAAAATTACTAATGTTATATATTTAGCATAATTATGTAATAGGAGTATAACGCTATATATATTTATTATACACATTTATATATATCTCAAAAATAAAAATATAGAATTAATTTTGTGCTTCAACTTTTGTTGACTGGTTTATTTATAATTATTGATTTATTTGAAGAATTATTTTTTGATTCTCTTTATTTTTAACTTTCGCGGAGAAATATTTTTAAAAAAGTAATCAATAAAACTATTTCGATGATTCTAAAGACTTGTCAATATCAATGTAAGTCATTAAGTTAGATTTCTGGATCCGTTCCCGTTTGTGATGGCTTCCCAATTTTTTTTTGAAAAGAAGAGCCCATAGAATTGTGAAGTGTTTTATTAAGCATAGGTCTATAGAATTGAAGTTATAAAATGAGACTTCAAATAACAAAAAATTGACTAAGCAAGCATAATTTGTAGTATCGTCAAAAAAAAAAAAATGAAGAAGAGTGATTCTTTAAGTACTTATTTCTTATTTTTCATAATGATGCTTAATTTTTGAAAATATTATTTTGGTGAATACTAATCACGTTGGTTTTTTAAATTGACATTACTTGCGAAATTTATAAATATACTCATTTTTTAGGTTAGCCTTAGGCTCTAAAATGTCGGGACCGGCCTTGGCTAAAGAATTGTTTAATTTCTTCCGCCTGTGTTTGTTGGTCATTAATTTCGGAGTTTGTGCCACATTTCAAAAGTTTATATATTCTAATTTATAGTAATGGTTTTCATAATTAAAATACATCAAACAAAATTCATATTACATATTTTCTGAGATCTGTATTAAAAAAAAATTAACTCAAAAAAGGATCCACAAACACGAAAATAGGAAATATATACTATTTCAAAAGGGAACTTTCTTGCATTTTCATCGATTGCTATGGCATGGTTTTAGGCCTCGTTCCATTAACTCAAAAAGCCAAAAGCCAGCTTATTATACTTTTTGAGACAGATCACATAAAAAATCACAAAAAGTCAACGCATTTTTCGAACTTTCACATAAAAAAAAAAAAC
Organism: Gaultheria prostrata; assembly: GCA_036023075.1. Lineage (NCBI taxonomy): Eukaryota > Viridiplantae > Streptophyta > Magnoliopsida > Ericales > Ericaceae > Gaultheria > Gaultheria prostrata. Next base: position 17,750 of record JAXBDA010002369.1, read on the forward strand.
TAAAAAGCTAAAAAGCGAAAAAAATCAAGTTAGTGTCACACCCCTTAGAGCATCTCCACTCCTTCATCAAATTTAAATTTGAGTAAAAATCTCCAAAAACTCCACTCCACCCCTTCACCAAATCCTTCACCAAATTTGGTTTTACTCAAATTCTTCACCAGATTTGGTGAGGACCAAATTTTTACTCAAATTTTGAAAGCTATTTTCTCCCCCTTAAATTTACAACAATGCCATTAATGAGGCTTTTACTCAAATTTATGCCTAGATTTTCTTTTGCCCATTGGAGTACTCCATACCAAATCAAGTTTTTACTCAAATTTTTATTCAAATTTAAGTAAAAATCTGGGTAAGGAGTGGAGTACTCTTAGTATATAGTATGTTCAAATCAAAATGACCATTCATGTGATTGATTACACAAAATCTATAGTCTATAAAAAAATGTTGGTGGGTCCTAGTGAAAAGAATTTCTTTGTTCGCTGTTCTCTCGTGATTTGGCCATGGGCAACCACACAGTTCCTGGAGTCATCACTACAGTGAATCGCTTTCATTAAATCATTCTTCTTAAAGAAGTGGGGCAAATGTACAACCACAACATTTGTTCAGACATATACCCTTTATATCGATCTACCTACTAGGAGTAGTCTACATAAATATCTTGGCGTAATTATTCGGTGGTCTTAGGCCTCGTTTGATTCTGGAATTAAGCCCCGGGATTTGACTAACTACGAATTCCAAGACTTTAATGATGTCTTAGAGTACTGTCAAGTGGTGCTCAACACCACACATTTCCGTGCTGTCTATACTTTTAATAGTGAACCCTACAAAAATTTACGGTGTCAAAAGATTTTTTATTTAAGAGCTACTGTGTCAAAAGATGTTGAGGCATTCCGTGGCAGTATCCAAAACACGACCCAAATAGTTTTACTATAAATACCTCAGGGGTCATCGGTGATGTTTAAAAAAGGGAAACAGGCTTTTTTGCATTCTACTAAAAAACATCATGCTGGGAAAACTTGGAATTATTTAAGAGCTTTTTCTTCTTTACGGGCTTTCAAGATTTTGAGGCAATTATGAGCTGACAAACCTTTTTTAGTTTATGGAAAGAAAAGATCACAAACTTCGTAGTTGTTATTGTCTAACCAGAAGTTTTTGTAACATACTACAGTAATTAGGAGGGCGACGGGGTGGATTAGTCCATAATAGCATCGGCCCGCTCTCTTTTTTTAGTATAGTTTTAGACTTTTTATAAAATTTACTGAAGAATGATCTCCGCAAATTAGGCGAAAATTGTAATCCTGCATTCGCCACTACTTAGAATGATGAATGTAAACTTAGATATACCCGCTAGAGGAGCAATGGTGGCTGTGGCCCAGCAGACTTCAATTTGTCACTAATAAGTTTTCAACCATCCACAGAAATGTACAGGCCGTGTTCCACATCAATCCAATGGCCCACCGATGTTTCAAAATGGACGAAGGTGGCACCTTAATTTGGACAATTTTATTATTATTATTGACTTTGAAGGTAGGAATTAGCAAGGAAAGAGTAAAAATATGAGATAAACGTCCAGAGTCACCCATTTCACCTACGATAGGTTTTTGACGTGACACCATTATTAGACCTTGTATAAGCACTTAATTGAGAACTGACATCGACCGCCATTATTAGACCTTGAAAGCGTCCGGTTTTTTTTTTTTTTTTTGGGTGTGCGTGTGTCCGACTATCCGGATGCAAACATTGAAATCGAAGTAATTTAAGAAAATCTTATTTCCGGCGTATGGTCAAAATTTTTGCAGCACAAATTAAATATTTTAACAAATTTATACTCCCAGAAAATATGGAATATTCAATACCATGAGGAATTTGAGGGATTTAGTCATCACTGTCAATTCAATACAAATACTTGTCTTATGAAATTAGGTACTGTGTTTAGTGATGGTTCACAAAACACCCGATCACAGACGGTATGGTATCACCTGTCCGAGAATTTCTGGTCTCACATCCTATCTGCCTTCTGAAATTAGAAATCAAAGATTTTGGTGCAACTGCATTAGGGATAAGCTAGCATGTTACGATCCTGATGTCCCACATCGACTAAGCATAGACTTCTTTTTTTTATCTAGACTAAAGTATGGATTTGACCTTGTGTATATTAACTCTTCGACTAAGTACGGACTTGACTTTGTATATATGAACACTTGGGCAATCTCTCCTAATAAGCCAGTTTTCAAGGGTGAGTTCTACCCCATGAGTTCGTATCATTTGGTATTTAGAGATAGCCACCACGTTGCTTCGACCCATTGAGGGGCGACCTATAGGCTGGATTAAAATACTTTAAAAAAAATATTGAATATAGCCACCAGAAAAGAGAAAAGAATGGGCTTCCGTTGACGTGGCTTGCAGAACGTGGTGGTATGTCATGATCCTTATGTCCCATATCAACTAAGTATGGACTTGGCTTTGTGTATATGATTAGCATATTCAATTCAACACTCTCAGAGAGGGATCATACAAAGCCCAAATCATACAAGAAGTTGATCACAGAAATTGTGGTGGTTGTGCCATTGTCAGAGGCTGAAACAGCAAGTGAGAAGTGAATGGAAGATCCATCACCTAAAATCCTGTGAAATATTGTACCCAAACATAGAATAGCACAACTGCGGCGGAGTAGCAATGAACATGGATGCTTGGGGGAAATAGATATTTAAGACCATCTTTGAAATTTTACACCGCAACGAGCAAGGATTTAGGCCCACCCAAACCCATTAAACATTCAGAAACCCGAAAAGGAGACGATATTAACACAGCATTCAGAACTGGGTCAGTCCGACACATGCCAAAGGAAAAAAGTTGACAACCAAGCACAAATGGCGGTAGCAAAGGCAAGTCACAACAGACACAAATAGCAATAACATTCTGTAAGAGAGAAGAATGTAGCAATGCTATGAATGAGCAATCAAGGCATATTAGGTATCAGGAAAACTAGAATTCTTTCATTCGAAGGATCATCTCTCCAAGTATTTTATCTTAACATGTTTAGCCAGTTCTACATTATTCTAACAGCAGATGACAGGGGAAACAATTTATCAGAGGTTGTACTTGTACCAGGGATAGGAGAGGTAACAGAGGCAGTTTTCTTTCGGTCCCTTGGGTATGGGTAGATGGAAGCCAACTCCCTAACACGGCGTAGAATGGACTGTGGTATTGGTTTTGATCCATGCTTCCTTTTCGATTCAACCTGCATACAAAGATTGAACTCTATGACTAGAAAGCAAACGCGAAAAACAAGAGTTGCTTAATAGTGTCTTCTCCAAAGACTGATGATTGGATGTTTTTTACAAGATTGCCAATTTATTTTGTAAATGTGAACATTAACAAATTTCAATGCAAAAAACAACGTACGTATCCTATCGTAATATGATTGCATACCATTTTCCTCCTCCCAAAACCCGCCCACCCCAAACAGCCTAATGACCCAACACACACACACACAGCCTAATGACCCAACACACACACATGCATGCCATCCTTATTTTCAAAGCCAAGTGTCTATCAGTCCAGATTACATAATTTAAGACGGGACCATGTGCATGGAACTTTGTGCATCAAGGCATTGAATCTCTACAAACAACAAGCTTTTAACAATAATCTAGCAATTAGATAGAACTAGTAACTGCCTAATCCTTGGGAAAATAACCGTTCTCAACACGATGCAGAATATATGTGAAGCAGTTAATAGCCAACCTCTCTGCTGCTCTTCAACTGTGAGCAGCTGGCCCTAAGAAGATTGCGCCATTTGTCCTGGAAACACAATAGTCAATACAATTGGAAATCACACATCCAGAAGATATATATACAGATGATGAGAATCCACAACTACCTTAAGATCAACTGATGTGCGGTTTGCAGATGAAGGGAACAATAGCCTTTTTATCTCTGTCCACCTTCCAACTCCATACATGGAAACACCTTCAACCAGCTTCGATACCTCTGAGATAGACCAGTACATATGGTTCTTCCTACGGCTCTTACCCTTATGAGGAGTTTTGGTCCGCGTAATATAATCATCTACAGACACATCATCTTTAGACTTGGCTGAAAAAGACTCCATATCAGAATCTACTTTTGAATCTGAGAGCCTACTGTCCTTGACACAGTCCGATTCATGCACCTGAGTAGAAATCAGATAAACTATAAATTGAGATAGTGCACCCAAGCTTCAATGGGATAGATATGAACAATTACAGAACAGACAACTACACTGACGAGCATGAACGGTGTCCATGATAAAGATGGCCGACAGAAAACTCCCCAAAATTGCTATGTACCAGAAATAAGCAAATGTAATATCGTTGATTTTTCGCTCCAGATGGTTTGTCTTCTAACAAGAAGAAGACCGAGACATTTGAAATTTTGGACAACTCATACTCCTAGCAAAACATCGTTTCACAAAACACAAACTATATAATTGCTCTCATCAACTTGCATAACTTGGAAACAGATCACACTCTTGGCTAAATTGAAATCTATCAATTCTTCAAAATGGTTATCCACATTTGAAGGAGAAAAATGTGAGGTAACATTTGCAGTTACATTTGTCAGATGAACTCGTTACCAACAAAAAAAAAATCAAATGCAGCTCACCTTTTTCTTCATGTGCTCCCTCCGAATTGGTTCACCAAATGGGACCTGAATACAGGCTCCTTTCAAAGCTACCTCATGACAGACAGAAGGTTTAGCTTCAAATCCTTTCCGACATAGCTGCTTGTAAGATCCATTGCGCAGAATTTTATCACTGGAACACGTATATGAAATCCGACATCTTCTCTTGTTACACAGTGAATTTTGTTCTATTGATTCGTCAATGTACCTCCGAGTAGGCTTGCGCGATCTCTTACTTGCAACATGTCCATTTTCTGCTTCTCCTAGTTCAGAAAAACCAAACATAGCTTTTCTATTCTCTGAAGAAAATGATTTCAAAGAAGAAAGGTTATCGTGCCTCTCCCGCTTTACATGTTGAACTCTTCGCCTTTTTTTGAAATTGAACACACCTGTGAAGGAGGTGCACACTCTACCGGAGTCCTGATCACTTATTGGAGAGATTAATTTCCCTTCGCTTACATTGGAAGATACAATAGGATTCTGCAAACCAAACGATAATTGGTGCTTCAGCCACTGCTTGTCAGCAACTGTTGTTTCACATCCAAACGTGTTTCTGAAGGCCACATGAAGTTCGTCAATTGTCATCCTATCAAGCAATGAGGAATCCTGACATGAAGTCTGAAGCACTGGAATAGGGGCCATGGCAACTTCTGATATCTCATCGCTACAGCCTCTTCCACCTGAGACTGTACACTTGCTTTCTGGTACGGAGTCAATCGCACATGGTCCACTGATTGGATTCAAATCAGAAACTTCATCAACAAACTCAGCGTCTGAGGGAAAAGAGGAAGAAAAAAAAGTCAGTTAAGCAAAAAGCAAAAGATTTTTTTGAATTCTCGATTATTATCATTGCTAATCACTCACCCAGAAGATAATCTTCGCATGTATGTGAAAATGTATTTTTCCTGCCAAGAACAATTGCACCAGTTCTTCCCAGCACCCCATCGAGAAGCTACGTGCAAAGTTCGTATAGTAAGAAAATAATCTAAGTGAGGAAAAATTACACTAATCCACAGTAAAATTACAGTAAGAAGCAGAGAATTCAAACAAAGAAGGCAGGAATGTGATGAGTACCACATACCTCTATCAAAAGGGAAGTCTAAATTAAAGATCTAGGAGAAGCGGAATAGATCCAGGATAAACCAAGAAAAAAGCTGTAAACAACATTAGTTCTTGGTAGAACAAAAAAAAAACATAAGCATTTACCTTGATAGAAAATTTAAGGAAGGGTACTTTAGACTTTAGTTTCCTACATTTAGTTAGAGTGTGGTAATATAAGTAACGGTTACCTTGTATTACGTAATAACTTTCATTACCAATGCACAATATATTGTGGTGCGTTATGATAATTTCTAGAAATGCAACAATTCGTGCAAACATGATGGTGTAGCATTATCTAATACATTGTCTCAAATCAGTCTGATCCCAAGCTAATCACATGTAAGTATGTAACCCTAAAAAGGAGCTAATAACAAGTAGCAAGTCCTAATTTATACTTCTGAAATGATTAATCTAGAAATTAACCTCAGTTATTCCATAAGATGACCAACTTGAGCTTGCAAAAGAAGAACTTGGCTACTCCAATTAATTCGGATATTATTAGTGCACACAAGACCCTCTCCAAAATAAGGATGTTTTGGTGGCAGAAAACAGAGTGTCAAAATACATGCCATAACCCCTATAGTTGTTAGTTTGTGTTCTCATAATCCACCTTTTCAGTCAATTAGACGTAACTCAACACCTCATCTAACTAATCAGGGTCCAATTATGCCATTTTCTTTCTCAAGAATCGAAATATATAAATTCATCGAAGTATCTAGTAGGGTCCATGCAAGAGTCAACTACATGATCGGCAACTCCATCCTTCATGGAGAATCCTATAAGAGGTTAAGTTACATACACCACAATGAACTCAGTCCGCTGACTAGCGACAATAGAATTGCTTGAGAAGAAACCATTCTTAGACAGCTCAATGCATCATATGCTACTGGTGTTCAATATGTAATATCAAATATTGGAAGAACAAGACAAATAGTAGAAATTACACATTCGATCGCACATAAGTAAATAAACATTTTAGATCTCTGAAAACTTTAATAAGAGAGGTTGTACCAATACTGCTATAGTAGTTCTAGGTGCAAATCACATATATTATACTACAATCAACATCAGAAATTTACTGCCACTACCCACAAATTGAATGACATCATAGAAAATTCAAGATAAGAACAAATATCCATTACTCGTAAAGAGACGTACTTCTTCTTTGACTTTCTGGCTTTGCTTAAGATCCGAATCCCGTGCAACTAAATGAGAAATCACATGGAAGCATTAGTAATTTGCCAATGAATCGAAGTAAGTGTCAAACTGAAGTTGAACAACACAAAGAAGCACCTAATTTGTCTGATACTGAAATACCAAGGCGCATTAGGAACTATAGCATGCTCAATCTTGACAACAATACACACGACAGTGATTTGAGTTTTTTTATACTAGCTTGTTTGTTTTGAATAAAAGCATACCTAACGTATTTGCATTGGCTGAGGCCGTTAAAAAAAGGAATGCACGCCTATGCAAGTCAACATGTTTGACACAAATTCTCCAAAATTACCTTTACAATATCTTGCCCCTAAGCCAAAAAAACAAACCATTACAGTACCTAAAGCCAAAGACTGACTAGAGAATACTCGCGCTATTTATTATGCCTTCTGAGACAAAAAATCCCTGAACGATTACAATGGTCTGGGTGACAATTATCATGTAAAGAGGAGATAAACAACAAGAAGATATGTTCTGGGCACTCCTATCGGTAGCACAAATGTAAGAAGCACGAATATGGATGAGACCTGGCACGACATGAGTTTGTCAAAATCAATCAGGGCATGACATGGCTGGGACCTGATGTAATATAAATCGATTTTGTCTGTATAACATTAGATCTCTTGACCTTTTACTAGTCTTAACATTTTTATTTAGCAAAGAGTAAAAAACTATTTACACATGATACATGCATGACAAAAAGAGTGAACAAAAGATCTAATATCAAATTTTAGGAATTCGTTTCACAAAACGCTGATGGTTATGAGATTGAAATGTGTACCATGAAAAAACCTAAAGGAGAAGGAATTAACCGGTACAAAAATAATTGCTTCCATATTTACCAATCAGTAAGCATAGCTGTTTTCATTCTATTGTTGGACCATAGGCTAGTGGCCCAAAGTGTCTGACTAAAAATCTAGAAGATAACAGGACCCATTTAGACAAGTGTTCGGCACATGTCCAGGAGTGTATGAAAGTGCCGATGTCCCACGTCATGTCCTTAGAAGTGTCCATGCTTCTTAGGTACATATTATCAAATAGAGAGAAAATATGGAAGCAGAGAGCTAGACATGTAAATATAAGGAGACAAGATTGTTACCACATTCAGTTTTTATAGAACCATATTCAAGAGTTGAAAATTCTTCAAAATTGCTGAAGGTTTGTTGACAGAAAGTACTAAAACCTAGAACATCATCGCCTAAGTTGCTGCATTTAGGTTCCGCCAGTAAATGTTCAACTCCTAATACTTCATCTTCTAAAAAATGATCCATCTTCATTAACCTAGGCAACAAGCCAACAATAAGCAGAATGTTACAGGGTCACAATACATTTTTTGGAGATGAAAAGAAAAGAAAAGAGAGACAGAACTAGAAAAAGAAGAAGAAGACATATATGAAACGAAGAATCCACATCACAAGGTCACTGGACCCTCTCACTCGGTGATTAGACTGTCATTCTGTTTGAAGACAATACTAGCCATTCCTCTAACATCCTATTTGGACTGAGAGACTAGGAGAGGAAAGGAAAGACAAGAAATTCTTTTTGCCCTTCTCACATGTTTGGGTTATCTGAGGAGAGGAATTGGAAGAAAAAGAGGGAAATGGAGGGAGTTGATTTCCCCTCAAAATCACTTTTCTCAAATCTTTCTCCTTTCTCTCCTATTCATACAAACAAGGAGAGAAAACAAAATCTTCCTCCCTCTCCTAACTTTTAAGAGAGAAGACAAAATCTTTTCTTTTCTATTCTCTCCTGAGTTGCCAAACAGACCGTTAATGTCACGAGACCCCACCTGCATGTTTTAGCCTAACAGTGCATTAAATTTATGACATTATTATTTCGCAGTACTGTGTCTATCTTTTTATGTAACATAAGTCTAAGCTTGTATCTTAAGAGAATGCTGGTATCAAAGTTGCACGCCTCTCCGAAAAGAAAAAGTTAGAAATGAAAACTGTTTTTTCTATCCCAACACAGAAGCATATAAGGTCATAGTCAAAGCACTCGACGACAAGAAACTGATGAAAGGAAGACAACCACGTGGCCCACAAGTATTACAGACATCGACATAGATCATTGTTTACTACTTAATTTTGAGAAGGGAACAAAACTGCTCACAACACAGACTTTTGCCAAGTGAAATGTCTCACTTCTGGCCCAGACTAATAAGGAACTATGAGAGAGCAAAATTACTAAATTTCTCCAACGTACATTCAAATTCCTTTAATGCTGAAAAAATTTGAGTCATGTATGTATAATTAACATCACTTCCAAACAGTGACACTGCAAGCACATGCCAAGGAGGAGCAGCTGCCCCATATCCAACATGACAAATGCTATTGTTCGCCTATGCTTTGCAGAGTGACTGTCACTTGCCCCATCTACATATCATTAGATAACGCGCAATGTGCAGGAGCCTACTTACTAGCTTGATCACTGACATTGAAAACAGGTAAGAATTCATTCGGAGTTGCGGCGGAATATGGTACAACATGGCTAAAGGTATGTTCTTGGACCACATGTAGCCCCCCATCTATGGTATACCTTTACCACATCCACATCACCTTGCTAACCATTTACTGGTTCCAGTTTTCATTAAATGTGGTAAACTGTAAACTGTAAATTTAACACTTGAATTGTTACGAGCGCAATGTTTGAATGAGCCTCACCCACGCAATTATGAAGAAAACAATTGTTTGACCTTTAACATATCCTACCTCTGTTTCTTCAAATGTACCGGAATGCATAACCAACAATTTAAATATCACACCATCGTAATCAGCGATGCTAAAGGTACTGCATTAGTATCCCACATAAAGTACCGAGTACACACAATAAGTGGGGGCCACGAAGCCATTCCCACCACAACTACATCACAGAAACTTAAGTCTCACTGCGTGAAGTAGGTTGCAATAGGGAGCTTGAATCCAACCATTGAGCAAGAAAATTCAATTACTTACCCATGAAACCAAGCTCTTAGTGGTTAATGGACCACACACTTTGCGTTGTGCTCACACCACCAATTGTGCCTATCGGTACTTTATCCGGTATACAAAACAGTACCCCTAACATTTCTCATTACAATCTACAGGCACAGACACGTGATAAGTTGAGAAATCTTAGTCCCTATCTCGTTAATCCTACTAAAACTTATTTCGCTCTGATGAAAGTTCATTAACTTTAGTATGATACACCACCAGAATCAATCTATTCGCTTTTCTCGCTTTTAAACATACATTCAATGAAAAGATTACCACTTTAAAACGTTGATACTCGTATCAGCAACTGGATTCTCATTATGGACCGCATGCACATGGATTTCAACAACTTAACAAGACATCTACTTATATTCATACACAAAGCGGTTTATGCTTTATATTTGAGAAAAGATTCAGGAAAATACCTGGTTCAAAACCGTACAAAACTGAACTAGCTATCATACATTGAAGCTTCCGTACCGGAATTTGAAGAGATCAGCGAGGAAAGCCGGAAATATCACATTGTAGAGAGAGAGACAGATAGACAGACAGACAGAAAAGAGAAATGCATGGAGAGAGAAGGAGAGAAGTGCCAGAAGAGAGAGAAAGTGAGGGAAAGTAGAGAGAGAGAGTGAGAGAATGTACTCTGTAGTAATGGCTTTTTAGCTTTGCTGAGGCGGATTTCAAAATGTGTTCAGAGGCGTATTGGAGAGGATGGTTTGGAATCCGGCGGTGCGACACGTGGGCGAGAACGAGGTGGTCGTTCGCCGCCGTCTCACGGTACTCACTCCCCACCAACGCAACGGCGTTCGTCCCAAAAAAGAGAAGAGCGACGACGCGTCAGAGTCCATCCGCTTTCGCATGTGAGGCAAAAGTTTATATACTCGTCACCCTACACTTTCACCAAATGTCATCTTTTGCCCCTACAATTTAGTGAGTATTATCGGATTGTCGGATCGGGTAAAAAGTAAGCTTACATGTTTCTCTCCCAAAATTAAATCGTGACTAAAAAAGTGGGTTTCTTCGAACAAGAAAGGCAGTGGAGTGGAAGCGGCAATGGGAGAGAGTCGAAGAAAGGCAGCGGCGGTGACGAATGCGGCAGAGGTCGAAGAAAGTTAGCGTTGCCGTGGTGTGGTGCAGCGACTAAAATAAAGCAGAAGCGGAAGAAGCGATGGTGGACGCGGTGGCCGGTGGGTCACAAGATCGATGTCACTGTGCAGCGTGCACCGTGGGCTATTCTTCTAAGATCCAGAGGAGAGGGTGTGCGGCAATCTGGGTCATAAGATGTGTGAAGGTTGATTTGTACCAAGAGTGTTATGTGTTAATTTTCCTAGGTTCCTAGTAAATTATTCCGAATTTCTATATGTGATGGAAAATGCATGCACAGATACTCTTGTGATCCCTATGAACCAAGGTTCTGAATATTAGTCGGTAGTGGTACGTATTGGTACCGATTTATTCTTACAAGTTTGTCCTTTAATTTTCCATTTCAATGAGCAAAAGGGTGACGTACGAAATTGCAATGTCACCCTTTCGCCTATAGAAAGGGCACAATTTAGGGCTGAGCAGGGACCCGCCCGACATGACCTGGTCCGACCCAAAGGGTCAACAAGCAGTTTTGATTCAGTATTCGGTCGGATTCGGGTTCCTTTCCTCCCTGAAATTCGGGTTTCGGGTCGGGTTCAATTTAAAACCGACCCGACCTACATATGTTTTAAATTACATTTTTTTTTTCTACCCTACACCTGTAGAGATCTCACAATCTATAGCAATAAACTTAAACCTAAAATATAACACCGTAAAGATCAATTGGACAAAAAATAAAGAACACAAGGCCAACCACAAGCCCTCAGTGGAGGAACCATGTTACTATATCAAACAGTCTGCATTTTGAGCTACATATACAATTTTCGGACCAAATTTGTCCTTTAATTTTTCTTTCCTTTCTTTCTTTTCCTTTTCCCCTTTCTCCAACTGCACTCCTCTTTCCTTTCTTTCGTTTCATACAATTTTCGAACCAAATTACAAACTTCCGTATGTAATTTGGAGGTACCAACGATTTAAAGAGCCTTCTAGCATTTCTTTGAAATTGCTTGAATGTACATGAATCCCTCTGATTGTAATCTCCCGGTTGTTGTATTATAGGGGAGAAATATATGGAGCATGATCATGAAGAGGATTTATCTCTTCTGGAAGGTTACTAAGCAAAAGAAGGCAACGCAACGACTAGCTATACCGGCTATGATAAGATATATTAAGCAAAGAATCCAATCGTTGAGCTTATAGTCGTTGTTCATAAGTGAACCACATCTTGTTATCAGCCACACTCCATAATACCTGCAAATTTGGAAGGATTCAGAAATGAAGCAAAAGTTAGCCAAACATGGACACAGTAGTAAATGAAATAGACATGGAGAAGGGATAGTCTTTTCCGTACTTTTGAGCATTTGCTACTACAAATGCTTCCAAAGCCCACTTTGTGTAGCATATGTTCTCTATTATCTTCAAAATTCCTTTTTTGTAATTCTGGTTTGCAATGAGCGTCAAAACAACTGGAAGAAGGACTGAAAACTGTAGGAATGAAGAAACCAAATTAAGTAACCTGCATTGATAAAGGTCAACCTTTGTTCCACGGACTCTTCTAAATGTATAAAGCAACATGTATCAGTCACTCAAAACTCGGACAAGGGTATCATATATTAGTCCAAAAAGTTTAGTAGGGCGTTCACCTAGCAACCATTTTTTGTAATTCAATGTTGCCATAGATTATGCGTAAAATTCTTATATTAACATGATACGTCCTGAAGCACTGTAAGCACCATTTATCCTAGAAAACAAACAAACAAATACAACAAAAAATGAATATCTTTCTGTGTGCCCCCTGCGTCTTGGAGATGCAAATTTGATGAATCCGATACCTAGGCATACCCATACTAACATAAAATAGAGTTAAAGGAACTCACCAGCTGTGCTGGACCAGGTTCGAGGTAAATGGCAAATGCATAAGCAATGCCAGTCACGCAGTACACAAGACAAACCAAGACAATGTAATTATCCAAGAAGGAAGATCTCGGGTTGTTGAAGAAATAGAACATCGAGAGATAGACGACAGGCTTTACAAGGGTACTAAAGTGGTCAATCGTATCCTTTGCAAGAAAGTAAGCCAAGCTGCTCATGCCAGAAGCACTTTCTCTCCAGTAATGTAACTTGTCCAGATTAAATGTTCTCAAAGCCGCAATCCCACAGAGGAGAGCTGAAAATCAGCAATGCAGGATAGGGCAGATCAGGAAAAAGCCCTTGTGCAACTTGTTAAAAAAAGTTACTCATAAACGAAAAGCATCTAAATATTTTAACTTTGCAGTTAGTTTCTTTTTTCTTGATATGATAAGTTTCTCACACACTACAAAACAAGTGATACTGAGCCCTCAAATCATTTTAGCTTAGGAATTTTCACAATCTGACAGGTGCAAGTATCCATGTTCAATATGCAGTGGGAACAAAGAAATTAAGATCTGTGACTTACAAACTGCAATGACTGTGTAAGTATAGCCAAGTGCCCCGAAGGTTTCATCGTTCACTTTAGCTAGTGTTCCTAAGCAGATTCCAGCTATCAATAAGATCAGAAAATCGACTGCTTGTATTCTAGCTTCTCGGAGACGTTGCTTGCCAACCCTGAAAGAAACCATAAAACAACACATATATAGCTCAGATTTTGATCATAGGAAAAAATACAAAATGGGTGAGAGTGGGTCAGCCAAATGATTGCTGAACTAATTCAATTTTTTCGAAGACACTACTTGGGTAAATATTAGCACGTCTACATCATAAGCTATAAAAATAGTGTCAAATATTTATGATACATATATTAGGCTCTTCTTTTTATATTATCTTATTATTTCCTTCTTCAAAATCAACCTCCCAAAGACTTTCAAAGGGTTTTGAGCTTAGAGAACGACTTCCCCTTCCCCACTTTTCTATGCACGGGAAGAACATACTCTATTGTTATGAATTGAACATTTGAAGTGTGTTCAGAATAAATTCAAAGAAAATAAAAGTAAAATTTCCAGGGGGTACCGTGTTTCCATTATGAACAAAGAAAATAAAGAAAAACTAAAAAGTATGATTTTTATTTATCTTTTTATCTAATAAAACTCTAACTCTCCATTTCCCTAAAATCTCTCTTCCCCCACGTTCTTTTCTTCCCCTTACCCCCCCTCACTTTTTTGGGAAAAAAAAAATCAAAATTTCATTAGGATTGGGGGTTTGGAGGCTTGGGAGGCACAAACATATTTGCATAGAGGGGCTGTTTGCGATAGCTTTTCCCTAGATTTTAGATTGGTGATTCTGCTTCAGATTCTAGATTCTAAAGATACTATGAACATTGTTTGCTATAGCTTTAGATTTTGGATTAAATGTTACGGAAGCTGAAGAGTAGTATTTGCTGTAAAAGCTGCAAAATAAGTTTTTTTGATGTGAATTAGTCTTTACCCTTGACCAAGGGGTAATTGTTAAAATGGCAAGGAATATTTTTGTCTATACGCCAATCACCACTTCTCAGAATCTGAGTTGTATAGCTAGTTACCTTAAAAAATTACAGTGATTGTCATTTTACAAAGATAGAGAAAATGATTGAAATGAGGTAAAAATGAGAGAAAAAGCCACGTAGGAGAGAGAAACGATGCCTAGGCTTCTTTCTATTTTAGGAAATAACTTTTCTTTCATATATGGTATAGGTATCAACAGGCCAAAAAACCGTTTGTTTGTACACTGTACAGTAAATGGATCTGGTATTCAAAAATAAAAATAAAGAGTCAGCACTTACAGAAATTTCGAGCTAAAACAAGTAGGAAATGTAAATATATTGCTTACCTGCCAAGGAAATATTTGTATTGCTGGAGAACACCAGGAGTTGTGCGGTTCGATAAGTCATGTATCCTGTGGAATTTGTGTTGAATATGGTCCTTCTTCAACTCCGCATGGAACTTCATATCTTGCCATAGGTCTCCAGCAAAAGATTGCCCGTCAGACCCACCACCAGCAGCAACTGTTCCATGAGCTGAATTCTCCCCCACAGAGGATGCTGCAATCGCTGAAGAACTTAGCATATCCGGGGGTACTGTGTATCCATTATGAAGCATCCATCTAAGGGGAAGTTCTTTATAGTTTACGCCTGAACTTGTGCTTGTTTTTACTACTCCCTCTAGAATGTCAATGAAGTAATCGGGTGGATTGACACGTTCAGGAACATTGATCCCCAGGCCTGCAAAGTATTCTTCTACTTTCTTCACTGATCCATGATATGCAGTCAGACCACCTTTAGCTAGAAGTATCAAGTCATCGAACATCCTGAACAAAGTGTAGCTGAAGAAAAACAGCCATGACAGTTTAGTTAGATGATAAACTTTACCCTTGGGCACCAATTGAATTATGTCGTAGCATTTGTCGTTGCTGAAACAACTGGTGAACTTTGATACTTAACGTACATATTCAAGGAAATGTTAGTCTTCATAAAAGAAAAACTCAGCAAGGGCAAAGGAGCTGAGCATCAAATTGTCTCACTCGTCTTCAAATATATCATATGCAATATTATTGTAAAAAATACGGAGTTTGTTAAGAAAACAAGAAGAGAGAAACATATTAAGAGTGCCAAATTAGCTTTCAACTTCCAGATGGTGATAGTCATAGATCTTGCTTTTCTAAGAACAGTGCCTCACAAGGATGCAGCAATTTTAAATTAAAAAAGTCAAAAGGCAATGGAAAACCATGTTCCTCAATTTTTTCTTAACGACTATGGAAATCATGCTTAGCAACTTTGCTTTGTGTCTTCAGTCTTCTACTGCTGTCAACATTGAGACCGGGTGCATGTCTTCACTTCCCATTTAAGGAGCCAATACAAAGTCCTTGAACAGTTTAACTACCTTATATTGTACTTGTTGAACTATAGCTTTCAAGTTCAATTATAATAACTGATCACACCACAGGGCGAAAAAGGGGAAGCTATCTTGTAAATTAAAGATAAAAACAACGAGAAGTAAAAACAAATCGTCCCCAATGTCCAAAAATCATGATGGACAAGTGAGAGGTCCTGTAACTCATCCTTATTTTCTAACATACGTAGTAGAAAGGCACCGCTTCAAATTTTCTGCAACAAGTTGTCAATGGTGTTAATTGTACTCTTAACTACACCTAGATAAGCCACTCAACCAGTAGCCTTTTGAAATCCACAACTTGCTGAGATGTATATAATGCTAATGGTACCAATTTTAGGAAGAGGGTACAAAAGTTGGTTAGCTCAACAAGGGAAGATCCTACAGAAAGGTTGGGAAGTGACCTCTTTTGCTACACGTGGAAAATGACTTGTATTTCATGAAAATAAGGTGAGAAATCTTTTTAGGTTACCTCGGCTGGTGAACCACCATGCAAATGTTTACTCCTTCTAAAGCTTCACGACGAAGTGCTCTAAGTAGTAACTGGGAAGAAGAACTATCCAAACCAGAAGTAGGTTCGTCTAAGATCAAGAGAGAAGGTTCCATGACCATTTCCAGACCAACATTTACTCGCTTCCTTTGGCCTCCAGAGATTCCTCTCTTCTCCACAGTCCCAACCAGGGAATCCCGCACATTCTGCAGTCCCAAAGATTCAATGACTCTTTCTACAACTAGAACCTTTTCTGGCTTAGGCAGATCAGCTGATAGCCTGCAGACATGAATGCAACTGAGAAAAGTTATAACCAGTTCAACTAAGTACTTAATCACCATACGTGAAGTAAGAAGCTAATAAGAAACAGGCAAGAGCAACAAGAAGAAAGACAACCAAATAAGGTACATTGGGTCAGTTCAAGTAAAGTACTTGATCATCTTATGTGAAGTAAGAATCTAGGATACAGGCAAGAACAGAAAGAAGCAAGACAACTATACTAGGTAGATTGGGTCCATTTGTTTGCTAGGATTAATAGAGAATTTAATTGAACAAGATATGTATTCACGTCGGAGTAATACTGTTGGCATTAATAATATGTCCCCCCCGAGGCATTAATAGCACCGCAAAAGTTTGAACCAAAAGTAGGATATGTCATATGTAGTCTAGTTTAGTGCTCAAAATCCGCACAAACAAACGGGCCCACTGGGTATGAGAGTTGCAGATGATTTTTGCATGTTAAATGCTGGCAACCACTGATAACCAAATGCCCTTACAAGGCAATGCCAAATGATATTTTGTTCAGCATAATATTGTGATTTGGGAGGATATATTGGATTAAAACAGCAATTAATAGTTTCAGTGTTGAAACTTTTAATGAGAAATAGATTGAGTTACAAATGCCTTTTCCATAGAACTGCCAGTGGCATACCTGCACCTAGCGCTGAACCACAGATTCTCCTCCACCGTCAAGTTTCCGTGCACAATATCATCTTGAGGCACAAACCCAATAATTCTCTTGTAAGAGGCAATTGATTCAACCTTCCCATTTATAATAACCATACCACTCATAGTGCACCCCCTCACTTTTCCAGCTAAAGCTGAAAGAAATGTTGTTTTCCCAGCCCCAGATGGACCCATGACAGCAGAAACACGGCCAGGCATAATTTTCCCAGACACACATCTCAACAGATGCTTGTTTGTACCTTTCAAAGTAAGTGTTAAATCCTTGAAAGCAACCTCAATTGTAGGCCTACTCCTCTCTTCAACATCAGTAGCCATCGAAATGACTCCTGAGAAAGTCAGATTCTTGTTTTGCTCCTGAAGAGCTTTCTCCTTCTCGATTTCGCCGTAGGCATACCTGAAAATTTGGCTGCGAGTTTGCAACTGTTTACCCTTGGGTCCGTGTTGCTTTTTCAAATTTTTATCTCCTATCTCCAAATTGAAGCCTTCATGACTGTCAGGATCTTCCTCCTCAAGCTCATGCATCATCTTTGTGAGGTTGCTTTCTTTTTTCCCTTTCGCATTCATAGGCATTGGTGGTAAGGATGCATCAGCTCCAGGTTTTGGTTGACCTAGACCCTTCAACTGTTCCTGTTTTACAGACTTTTTACGAGAAAATGTCCGCGATAATTGAGTCTGCAATCCAATTACTTGCTTCTTAGCTACGCCTTTAGCAGATTTCCACCTTTCGCGGGCCTGTACAGTTTCTTTAGCACTTCTTGCGGCTGCTTCTCTGGATTTCGCTTGTCTTTTTTCTCTAGTAGTGAGAACTTGATCAGAACAGTTGTAAATAATGAGAAGTAAAAGTGTCAGCCCAGCCTACAACGAAAGGGAAATAAAATTACCAATTCAGATTAACAGAGTATTTTTTGTAGCTGCTATAAATTCAACCTTTCCTGATTTGTACTGTTTAAGCGTAAACAGGTCACTTACAAAAAGTAGGATGCCATATGCAGTAATGTTCTGAATTTCAGTTTCTGCTTCACAAGTTGCTAACCTAAAGCACGCTGCAATTTCATCCGCAATGTCACATTCATTAATATTATGAGCTTAAGCTACTATGCTAGTCTTCAAACTAGAGACACAGAAAGTCGAAAGCAATGAGTTGGGAAACATTTACAGTAATCTGCCATACATAAGTATGTAAAGACGCGTTTACCTGCTTGTGAGGTGGAACCTTTCCTGCAGTAGTGTCTGTAAAATGGAAAACGATTATGATTAGGCAATACAGTATGAACAAGAGTTCATCTTTCGAGTAATACACACCGAGAGGAATTGAAGATTTTGACTGCATCTCAGAACATGGGGGAGGAATAAACAAAGTTATAATGAATAAGTGCTACAGGTTTTGGGATAATAATCAATACCCACTACTGCAAGGATTTTTTTTGATAGTACTCGGACAGTATGATCCTGCTGAACAGAATACCTCAGTACTACTCAGGACATCAGCCCAATTATCTGCTCCACCACAAGTATGGTTTGGCTGCCCAGGAGGTAGTTGGTAACGGTAGCTGCACAAATTTGGTGTTCACAGTCATTATTGTTAATCTATTATCCAAAGCACAACAAGAATAAACAAAGAAAATCACTCTCGAAATAGAATCGAACTTACGGATCACATGTGCCAGAAGTTTTATTAAGTTCAGCCATCGGGCAATACGAACCCAATGGGCAAGCTTCAATGATGATAAAACAGCAAATGGCATCCCCAGAAGAAAAAACAGAAGTTAGAAAACGTATGTTCTGTCACAACCTCGTAATGGCAAATACAAACATAAGACAGTAGATTTAAGGGTTACATATACAAATCTGCAAATACTTAGAGCACATTGCTTCCAGTGGAGTAAAGAATGTCAGGTAATCCAGAAAAACAAATTTTCACAGAGTTAAGGAGAAAAGTAATGGAAGGCTTTCCTCTTGTAGGTATGCTTGCACAATCCACCAGGATTATTGTCACTTTCTTTATCACTAACTGTTAGAGTTAGAATTATCCAAACCCTAGACGACTTAAGCATTTCCATGGGTTCATCCCAGTTTGTTTAAGGTGCAATATGTCTTGCAACCTAGTGGACTATTTCCTCTACCAAACGAGAAAGCCTTACTTCAAAGTGACCTTCAATGAAAGGCACATACGGACTTGCCCGTCCAAGTTATGTTGCTGAGAGGAGTAAAAAAAAAAGTGTGGAGTTAAAAGATTACTTATGACTGCAGTTTTCAAGGGCCGAGTTTGCAAAAATCTAAACATTAAGTATTGGTAGGACATGAAATGCACTATGTTGAGGGCTTGGATCAAGAGTCATTAGTGTTCTAAAGAAAAACTATGTGATGATTGTCATTCTATGGACAAGCCCAACAACACCCAAGGGGCCAAGCTCACAACACCTAAAGGCCTAGACCCAAACAGGTCATACCAAATAATATAATGAAGCCCTAAAACAAAAAGGCCCAACCCAAACACCAAAGAAATGAAACCCTAACTGGTAATACCGCCACCTCCACCACAAAGCCGCAGCCCGTCACACACCCCAGCAACGCACTTTCTATTAATACCATTGTCATGTATCATCATGTGTTATCAAAGAATGAAGCATTTGGTTTCCCATAACTGCAAGCGATACAGGCAAAAGACATACTCCAAACTGTTAATAAAACATGACTCAACCATTTGGCAGTGTGATTTGAGAAGCCCACAAGGTTGCGAAAATAGTTTTTCGGAGGAGGTGTTTTATCTCTATGGGACATGTTCTAATACAATAGAAGTGTGTCGTGATAGCCATACCAAAGTATTGTTACTAGGTAAATTTTGCCAGTAAAGAGCCATTGCACACCAATTAAATTAAATCCAAAACTCATACTCGTTATACAAACAGAGGTGATTACGATATACTTGAGAAAAGACCATATCAAATTGATAGCAAATAGCTTTACCAAATCAGTCTTCTAAGTTTATGTCCCACCGACAATAAGGCTAAAAAGCCAAGTTAGTTTAACAGATAACAAACTTTTTTTTTGCTCGGCAACTGATAACAAATTTGCATAGATGGAGCAAGAGATATAGTTCACACTTGACAATAGCACAAGAAAGAGTTAGCGGATAAAGTGGATGGGTTTTGAAAGGATGACCAGTCACTATCAACATAATTGAGTAAAGTACTTCCAAGCACTACAATGATCAAAGCTCAAAACTTTTTGGCTTGCAAAAATACTTACGTATCATGCAGGTGAGACCATGAGGGCAGAAGAAACCCTCACAACAAGTCTGACAATCTAGAGTTCTTTGGGGCACGTCCTTTGTATTGTTGAGGTCAACTTTTTTACCTTTTCCAACACTACAAGCCCATCCTGGCTCGCATCCATCAACCCAAGAGGTTAAATTACAGTTCCTATTAGGATTCAAGTAGTTTGTTTTCTTTTTCCCGCCTTTAAGGAAACTAGTGAAATAGAACTTTATTTCTGCTGCTGTACACAAGCGCTGCATAAGGTCTCCTGTTAATCAACCAAAAGCACACCCGAAGAGTTAGATCTTTATCGCGACCAACAAAGTTTCAGCCAACCAAAAGGAGAAAAAACGAGAAGTAAAAAAAATGCAAATAAATGAACCATTTTGGTAATTGATAAAAATTTGAACTTATGAATATGGTCGTTATGACCTTGCTTGATACTATGTGTAACTCTGATTTTCTAGAAGTGCATTAAGAACGCTCATAAGGACCTCTCGTAGGTCACCCCAACCGAGCCATCGCCTATTCAAATATCCTCCTCGGTCGAACTGGAGCAGAACTCAAACATATTTAGTGAAAAGCCAATCAAACTGATGATAATTTGGCATGACTTGGAGGGGAACAATTGGAAGACCTCGTTGTTACAGCTGAAATTCCCCCATCCGCAAGACCTTTCGTGCACGGAGATAGAATTGCTGGCCATATTAGATTTTAGCTAATTGGCTGCAATAAGGGCTTGATGTCATTATGTTAATAAAAAATGGCTCAGAGGTCTGAATTTCCGAAGTACGAAAAAAAAATTATGTCGCGCCACTAGAGCTATGGTCTATGGACGGTAGCTAAGAGATGGCTTAAACAAATATGGTGACGGTATTTGGTTTGGGGAAAGCCCTGCAAAAAAACAATGTGCTTAACCCCACATCGCCAATGTTTCTACCAAGTTTCCTCATCTACAAACAAATTCCTTTTTAGCTTATCAATCAATGCATTAACCACAGAACAATGTACTCCTAACTTTTTCCAACCCAAATTAATAAATGTCTTCAAGGTCCCATTTTGAAATCAAGAAACTCATTTCAATGCCAACTTATATCTTACCTTTCGTCTTTTGAGCGCAGTTGGTCAAGAATTCCAAATCAGATGAGAAATTGAACGCCCTATTCCATTCAGCATCTCTGCAGGAAAATTTGAAACACCAGTCAATATAGCATTTTCCCATGGTTTTCATTGGGACCGGCTAATGTAAAGTGGGATTGGTTACTAATAATAACTAAATTAATTGAGGTGCGCGTAAATTGGTCTGGATATGAATATAAGTGTGCAAAGAAATATAGATATGAATGCATGTATGGTTTGTGACTTACACGTCCTTGATGCAGAAGCTCAAATCTTTGCGGATTTCGGGGGTTATGAACCTGCTTAGATTGTTGAATTCACTGAATACGGCCTGCGCGAAGATTTGAACCACGGCCGGATTAGAGGTCTGACTTAGCTCTTCATCGTCCTCGCAAATTACGTGCCCCGGTAAATTCAACGCGACAATTACCAGTGATATTACGACCGATAGAGACGGATGAACATAATTAACCTTGTCTCTGGTCATTTTGATCACCAAAACGTAGGTAGTTTTGCAAAACAGAGGGATTGCGAGGTTATGAGGGATTCATTGAAGGTTGAATCAAAGAATGTACAAGGGATTGGGGAAAATGTAAGTTTTTTTTTGTTTTTTCGGTGGGAAGAACAGATGGATATTTTCTTCGGAGAAGAAATGGCGGGGAGGGGAAGTAGGAAGGAGAGAGAGAGAGAGAGAGAGAGAGAGAGAGAGAGCGCTATTGTTTTCTTGTACCAAAAAAAGGAAACCTGTTTTCTGTTTCTCAAGAAGTATTGAATTCGAAATTCGCGCAACGATTTTGAAACGGGCGGTCAACAGACCGCACCGCTTTTTTTTAACTGTAGTAACAATTTTTTTTCCTATTAAAAATCTCATTTCTCTCAACCAGCTTACGCACACACCTCAATCAGCTCAATCCCAATGCATACTTGCGGTGAGCCCAATAATAGTCGGAGCAAAGCGCCAGTGGCATAGCTAGGAATGAGGACTACTGGGGGCACCACAAAAACACGGCTAAAAAAAATATTTGCAACAAAATTATACTCTAATATGAATTTACTTCATTAAAAACACTGGTGTAAAGTAACATAAGCATATATATATATATAATCTCACACTACAGTTAATAACCTTTCCATAAAAAAACACAAACAAAACTATCATAATCATGTATAAAAGTTACTAAAGTTAGGCTTTATAATTGATCATGACGAGTTTTCATGTTTTGAAAGATTTGCATGATAATTTTATTATCAATGCTTTTTGATATGTCTCTCTAAACAAAATAAATAAAAGGAACAGAAAGTGTGGAAGTTGGCCGTGGAAAGAAAGTATTATTACGTAGAAAAGATGGAGACTTTGTATATGATTTACAAATGCAGAAGGCTTGTCTATTTATAGACAAGTTTCCGTAACAAAAGTCATAACTGAGTAATAAAAGTCCTAACCTAATTTTTTTTAAGTCTAAAGTCCTATTGCTAGGCTTATAGCCTAGACTTTATAGGTTTCATAATTTTGCAAATGTACAAAAGGGGGTCCTAGTCTCCCGTCTTAAAAAACTGCCACGTAGAGAATCTTTCGTACAGGTTCTGTACTCCTCTTTTTCTGACGTCATTGCTTGCGTTAGTACAACTTTCTAGCATTCCATCTAGTTGATGAGATTTTGATATTCGACACCGTCAGCTGGATAATATGGGTCCTGGCTAAATTCCATATTTCTGTCTTCTTCGATGGAATCAGCTAGTATAGTTAATTCCATTGGTACATCAAGATTTTCTTTTTTCTTGATATTGTGCAAAAGAGCTTCTACTTCCTGTGTCTGCTCATCCGTTCTTTCATAGGAAATAAGATAATGTGTGACAAATATCCTTCTTCCATCAGTTATTATGAAGGGAGCTGGAACTGTTATTTGAATCTGGGCTACATGCTGGCTTAGCTTCAACAGACTTTCTATCCAGTATTCTATTGGATCAAGATTAGAAAGTTTAAATTTGGAGTGTAGTGGATTTACTTCCTGCTCAAATTCTCAATCTTCAATAGGCTTTAAATTCCAAATCTGAAATGGCTGAAAGAAGCGTTCACGTTCCCACCATCCAACTGAACTTGAAATCCATAATGTAAAATATTTATTCCATGTATAGTTACTTGCCACATATGAGAGCATTGTCCTTTTCATCATTAGGAAGGACTCCCAGTATAATGGATCCAAAATTTGAAAAATATCTGATTAGTTATTCCCCAATTAATCTCATCATCCGTCTAGTCACAGTGATTCAAACAAATAATTGATTTAAGGGATTTCTTCCCTAAAATTGATTCTGCCTTTTTCATTGAGTAAAATCTGCTTAATTTTTCCTTGATGGTTTTCATGAATTTTTATGAAAATCTCAGGAGGTAAAATTAATCTTGAATTTTTTCTTTTTTGATTTTTGTAAAAATAGGATCTGAAAACTCATTGGCTATAAGGTCCGATAATCAAAGAAAATTATTTATTTTCTCGAAATTAAAATCCATTGTCCAATCCATTTGTTTAATGATTTGGAAACAAAGATTTTCTAAAACATTTTGTTTTCTTTTTATACTAGATATTTCAGTAGCTTGCTGGACTAGCTTGTCTGCTTGCTTGGCTTATTCATCTGCCAAGTCTGCCATGCTTTGGCGGAATTTTGCCTTGACTCCAGAAATATGGCTTTTCCATACTGCATTCAAATGATCGTATACATGGCTAGGAATCCCGAGGTCATAGCAATCTTTTATTCTGGATCCGTTATAATATTCATGGGAACTCCAATTGGTCTAACTGGAGGTGCGGTGACCATTGGTGGTGCAGTGACCACTGGTGGTCTACTGTACCAAGCTCTTCTAGCTTTGGTTATACTATCATAACCGTGATAGCAAGCTCTAGGGAAATTATTCACCTACGGATGACATTCTTCCCATGTTTTGTAGATCACTGGTTAGAATCTAGCAAATACTACATAAGCTATGTTGACAATGGTTACCTAATCTCTTCTACTGGCTATTTGCCTTTATCTGCCATTGTTGTTTAAGCTATGTTTCTCTGCAAGTATAAAAAGTCTACTTAAAAAATCTGCAATAAAACTATTGGCATCTTTAAGGTGTTCTACCTCAAAAGTATATTCTGTAATTTATTATACCAAATTAATTGTGGGCCTTGATCAATGGATTTTTTAGTGATCAGAAAATGTCTTACTGCGGATGTATTTTGTGGGAAAGTGAGTCATAGTGGGAAAATTATTTTCGTGGGTCCCATTATTTTCCTGGTAACTGAACACCCCAATAGTCATGGGAAAGTTGATTTTCTCATCCTTTCTCATTCTTTCTTGACAACTGAACGAGGCCTAAGGTACTTTTACTTCTACAAAATCTATTTACCAGCTACAAACTCAATTCTCGTTGTGAAGCTAAACATTTAACGTCTTTCTGAAGGGAAAAATATCTATAGGTCATATGATTTTGGAAGAAGGTCGATAAATATGTACTTCTCAAGAAGAATATGAGTGCATACTAACTTAGGGTGAGTTTTCCATTTGATTAAATGAGGTTGAAGTGATAAAATGAGGTGGGGAGGTGAATGAACCAGATTCATTGGAGATAAAATCACCTCCCCACTTCATTTGATAAAATGAACCTCATTTTATCACCTCAACCTCTGGAAAACTCACCCTAAATGTTTTCCACAATTTTAGTGCCCAATTTAATAGTTTGCTGTTGTGAAATTTTAATGTACTCGCAAGCGCACGAATCGGATTGAAGTATAGTTATGCAAGTGCGAGGTCGAACCCACAGGGACTTGTGATTTTTTAATAGGAAAACTACATAAACGTAAATTGATC
>JAXBDA010002370.1:0-43281 GCA_036023075.1 Gaultheria prostrata
ATCAAAATACGAGTACTTATCCGGATCAACATTAGGTAAGGCAACAACTTTGTCTCCACAGTGTAAAACAATATCGAACATACGAAAACCAGCCATATCTGAAATGTTAAAAAACAAGTACAACATTAGAAAAAAAAAATGATACCAGTAATCTAATCAAGCATAAGGCAAAAAATTGACATTAATAATCCTATAAAATAAAGCCTAATCAAACATGATAGTAATCCTCACCCAAACAGAAAACTCTGAAAAAATGTGGCTAATCCTTAGCATCAGTTCATGAACTTCATTTTCTCCCGAAAAAAAACCCACAAAAACAATTGATTTCTATGTGTACCAAAAAAAATTTCTGTACCCAAAAAATTTCTATAATTTTCTGTAACCAAAAAAATTTAGCGAAACCGCCAAAAAAATGTGTGTACCCAGTTCATGAACTTCATTTTCTCCAACTTGATGAGGAAACCCCCCCAAAAAATTCAAGTTACGCTAATCAAAACCCTATAAAAATCCAGTTCTTGATCACAATAGCAAAACTGTTGTAAATAGATGACACAGACGTCAGTATGAGGGATGAGATATACCTTGGGGTGCGTGTATCGACCCCTCGTTTCAGATTTGCAGAACGTCAAACCTAGGGTTTTGTAGCACTTCGATCTACATCTCGATCGTCCTGAAGAAGAAGAACATGATGGTTTTGATGAGTGTTCACCGATCTCTTCTTGATTTCTCTGTCGTTTGATTCGATGTCGTGCGTTATCTCTCTCTTCATCTCTCTCTCTCTCTCTCTCTCTGAGCGTAGTGCGTAGAAGAGGGGAAGAAATGGGTCGACTGAATGACAATCCCAAGTGTTGGGGTTTTATATATCTAGGGGCAGGAAAGTCATTTCATCACCAAACTTAACCCCGTTAGCCATGAATTGACGGGAGGGGGGAAAGTGACAATTACTTTCAAAAGTAGGGGAGGTCAGTGACATTTCAGAAACCACAAGGGAGGTCCCTGTAATTGTCAGAAACCTCAGGGGAGGTAAGTGAAATTTACCCTAAAAAAAATTGTTGACTTCCACCCAATGACGTGGGTTAATTGGCTACTCAAGTTCCTCATCAATTTCCTTTTCCCAGCCCTACGGCACGTTCAAATAAAAGTTTCCAAGCCACATTAAAGTTTGGCTTCACACTTGACAAGTGCATGTGGGAGAAAAACTTGGGTGCCGGATGGATACCATGTGGCGATACTCACCACACATCTCGACCGTCCAAAAGTGTTTTGGACGATTCGAATTTTAGAGAGAGAAACAAGGGATAAAGAGGGAGGGAGAAATTTGGACCGTCCAAAGCACTTTTAGACGGCCGAGATGCGCACACAGGCACCACATCAGCCGTAACCTATTTGCACCCAACTTTTCTCCTAGTATGGTGTTGGGTCAAATAAGAAAACAGGGTGTAGATGCTCCTTTAAGCAATCTTGTCTAATTCAATACCCACATGATGAAACAAGAGAGTCAACTCCTCTCTAAAACATATACCCATATATGGGTTCACTTTGGACTTTTAGTACTAGATTTACAAGGATTTTCTCATTACTCAAGTTGAGGATGAGTTCCACACAAACGAGGGCAAAAGCAACTTTTTCAAGTCTTTAAATGTCGTGTCTTGATAATCCATAATGTTAATGTTCGTAACATTACAACAAACTCTCATAGAACCTTTCATGGTAAAACCATTCGCAACTACAACGAAAGTGTTTTGTACCACGTAACAAAACCTTGTAACTTTCCTTCGTGCGGAGGTGTGTACGATAGATTTCTCAGCAAAATGATACAACCATGAAAATGCAGACGGAGCTCGAATGAAAATTAGCTCTTCCACAATAAAATTAAATGACACACATGCTACCTTACAACAAAATCAGTTCCAAGTAAAAAAGACACCAAAATTTGAAATCTATGGCAGCCTATATTCTACACAAGATGTACACAAAATGACCACCCTAGAACCACTCAGGTGGAGACAGTATGGCGTTTTGCAAGTTCTGTCTGGCGGCGTCCTAAATGGAATGCCGTGAATATCCACAATAAGCAGACCTGGTATGAAACCAAAAGTGAGAGAAAGAAGTTTTACTGGTCTAGGTCAGAAGTCAAAATACGACCAATTGTTGGCTTTCCCAACCCCCAAGAAGTAAAAGTGAAAATTTGTCTAGAGATGGCATACAGCAACATAATGGTAACCAAGTTGTAGATAAAAAGCAAAATAAAACAAGAGCAAGTAAACATACCGGTAAGGCATATAGAGACACAGTTGTTGTTTTCCCATTCAGAGTGCTGAAAAGGATCTTGTAGAGTCCTGCTGCTGTAGCATCTCCAAGCCTTTGAACAATTACATCTATGCATACCTGCAGTATTTTGTGTTGGTAAGCCATGCTTGATGCATATGGCATTTCAGTGTGGTGACAATGTAATGAAACTAACCAAAAAATCCATTTTTGGTTAAGAACAAGCTAAGCAAGAATTGCGAGGAATCGAAGGGATCATCGCATTTCTGGCAATAATAACAACCCACGACTTCCGAGTTACTACCGACAATAGAAGTTTAAATCTATTTATTTAAACAGTTCATACCTTCGCTTTGTATTTCTCCTCCTGTGAGACGACTGTGAAAAGGAGCTCCCTCCCTGGTCTGGTTACAACATAAGTAACCACCTGCAAATTAAGTAGAACTTGAACTGTAACAACTTTTTGTAACAAATAGCCCTTTGACTCCTTGCAGTGAACGCAATTGGTTTTACTTCTACATACAAATAAAGAGAAACAGCACCAAGGATGGATCCAGTGGATTGCAGGTAGGGGTGATTGCCACCACCCCTGAGATTTTAAAGAACCTTTACGACTACGATTAACTACTAATTATCAACAAATGACCGCCCCTTCCAAGTCCGAAAACTAGTATAAGTAGTCACACCCTCTATGTCAATGAACACAATTTTTTTATGTAGTAATACATAAGCAAATATGCTCTTAAATCTCAATTATAGTTTGGTTTTTATGTGGAGAGCCTAGGATACATTGGCGCATTAAACTCCATAACAGAATAGAGAATCTTTGCATGCTGGAGTTGTGGACCATGAGACATTTAGTATAACCTGGAGTCATATGTTAGAAAGAGGGAGAAAATCTATTCCATCTCACACAAAATGCAAACCAAATAAGCTTGTAGGGTTCCCCTTGTTTGCAGTCATTGCACCGTAAGTTAATTGACCACATTCATTGAGAAAGATATTCGCAGGACTTATAATGTCCCTTCTCATAGATGATTTTGTTTATACTACGCAAGAGCGTCGAGCACAACTCAAGCTAGCCCCTTTCGAAGACAAATTGACTACCAGCTCCTACTTACCTAAGTACTTAACTGAAGGATACAAGCAAACATGCTTATTTATATACATGTTTTGATGCTATTTTTCACCTTTTATGCTTCTAACAACTGATGTTTTGGCTCATGCATTATATACAAAACTTTTGCTAGTATGTGTTAATAAGCGCAAGCAGTCATAAAAAACAAACCTTT
Organism: Gaultheria prostrata; assembly: GCA_036023075.1. Classification (NCBI taxonomy): domain Eukaryota; kingdom Viridiplantae; phylum Streptophyta; class Magnoliopsida; order Ericales; family Ericaceae; genus Gaultheria; species Gaultheria prostrata. The sequence goes on from JAXBDA010002370.1 coordinate 3,561, forward strand.
CTTAGGGTCTCTGAAACAGCAACTGCAATCCATGTTGGCCTCACAGCTATAGCAATCAAATTTGCAAAAGCGACAAATGGAGCAGAGCATAAGGCTACAGTAATTCCAGCGACAGTAAGTATGCGCCCCTGTAATCAAAAGAAACAAATGAAACAGTCGTCCCCAATGAACAGGATAATGCTGGATACCAAATGGAAAACCGTTGTCTAGTGAATGATGATGCTATAGGGTTTCCGAAGAAGATACAGTAAAATTGACTGAAGAGCCATCCATGAATTTTGTACATTGCAACAGAACAGCTTACATAGCATTGCACTTTCGTTATGGCAAATTGGCAGTATATTCTAATTTTATCTCCAAGTCGGTAGCAAGTAATCAGAGCTAGTTCAATGTCATAAAGATGGATTCCTACAAGAACTTCAGCATTAAAAATGAAACTGCCATGGTAATCTCTCAAATTCAGAATTAAAGAAATTGACATGGGGATATCTTGCAGCCTATGTTTCATAGACCCAGGTCTCAAGTACGGGAGTACATCAAGGGATCTGACTCATCAACCCTCTATCTAATTCCACACCTTATGACTAAAGGAGAGTTGGCGTGGCATAAAGTGAAGATTTGGGAGATCAAGGGGTATGCATAGTCCCAAAAAAAGGACCAATTTTTTTTTTTTTTCTTTAATCAATTTTTGTGGGGTAAAATGAGACCCATCAACCCACTAACGTAAGTGCATGCATATTCAGCAAAAAGGTCCATATACACTTTGAATCTATTTTGTGGGGTAGAATTATTGTTTACACAACCTTTCTCGATTATAGCAATTGCATGATGTGTATACACACAATGATAAGGATGTATAGTTATATACAATCATGAACCAATAGGCCAATGAGACACAGATTGAGCAATATGTTATAAAAAGTTGACTTCCGCTTTAAATGTCTAAAAACACGTATGCCAAAAACCACATTCAGGAGGAGGCAGCAATGAGCTTATTATAACATAACCCCCCCCCCCCCCCCCCCCCCCCGCAATTGTCACAATATGATGAAGTTCTCGAGGGTAAGGCGGTCTAGATTCTGAAGTTCTCTTAAGGTTAAGGGATTAGAGTTGAATATATTTGAGGATAGGCAAATATTGACCTTCAATAGTTTAGGGTTTCAAAACATTCAACTAGCTCAACAATGCACACCCTTGGAGTGAACAAACCAAGGAAACAACAATGATGTTCTCATGCTCTTGTGTTAGCCACTAGATATCACATCCCAGCAAATATTCACACGTCACAAAGTGTCTTTTTTTTTTTCCAGGTAGCAACTAGATATTAGGTCAAAGCAGACAATGTGAAATAATTACCCAAACAAACTAAAATCAGCAGTAAATTATACCGTTAAACTAAGTTGTCCAGCAAGGATAAAAATAGCAATAAAACTATTTATTTGGGCGAATAACTTTCTCCGACCAACTGGGCTTGCAACAGTCATAGCAATCACAGTAACTTTCTGCAATTCAAAAGGTACCAATAAAGTCAAAAGAAAACAGAAAGAAGGTACCAATACAAAATTGGACTTTTAATAAAGGAGTAACCAAAAATTTACTGGTCTCCAATATGAGCACAACTATGAAGCAGCACAATACTTGGCAATATACTTGCATACGCATAACGCGTACAGAAAGAAGTGGATAGATGCCATTAAAGGACAATAAGAGATTGGTCAAGTGCGTAGAGAGAGGGGGAGATGGAGAAAAATTGGAGGTGATGGGGATTCAGGTACACATGGTGACAAAGAAGTGGTGGTGGAATGATCCTATTTTACCTTTGATTGAGTGGACTTTATTCAAAGGTAAAATGAAGATTTCAAACTTCATTACACTTGGAAATCTAAACCCTTAGGGCAAGTAGTGTAAGTTTTTCAAACCGTAGGGGCACTGCAATAAAGCTATATATCACGGGTAAGCATAACTCTCTACTTTAAGGTTTTTTGTACCTATCATAGATCGGGTCTCCGTATTCGGGTAATATAACGATCAATTGATTACATTAGAACTCCGAGAAAATTCTTTAATATCAAAAGCAAAAAGGAAACAACTACTGCAAATGAATTTTGAATGAGTACTAACAAAAAAAAAAATCATTAAATGAAGTTAACAGACAACAAGTAATTTTTCTGTGACCCAGTCAAGTTAGACAACATAAGTCGGGAGGCTGCTTCACAAACTTCATCACAAGGGGAATTTATTTTGAAAACAAACCTATTCTTACCTGAAAATAAAAGAATGAAGAGACAACTGCACTCAGCCACAGAAATAATGACACGTATAGCAAATACGTGGAGGACAAAATAAGCCGAATTCCATCTAGCATAGCCCAAAGATGAGGCTTCGCCACAGAAGTGGATAGTTTAGGGGAAGATCCTCTAGGAGCAGGTTCGATTTGTTCGTCAGCCTCATTACATTGATCAAGATCAGATTTCCTAAGAGCCACAACAGCCAAGTCAATAACTAGAGGAAGCCAAAAACAATAAATAGGTACGCGATAAATCAATGGGCTTCCATTTTTTCCTAACAAAAAGCACAAGCTACTAAATGGAAGCCAAAGTCACCAACGGAAGGAAAAAAATAAGGGAAAAGAAAAAATCGACTTTACAGGATGGGAGATAATTCCACAGGGACATGGGACGTATCCTTAATGATCCTTTTTGATGACTGTGCAGCAAGTTCCATCAACAAAGCAGCAACTAGGAGTAAATCTGACAAAACGAATCCAACCCAAAGTTGGGGGGGGGGGGAGTTTAAAACAAAACACTTACAAACAAAAAAAAATTATTCATAATCGAAAATAAGGAAGCAAAACAATGTTTATGGACTTCCAAGTTTCATACGATGAAAGAAAGCATGCATACATGGTCCCATCCAAGCCATTCCTGTTGCGAACAATGAACCAAAAAGCTGGCCAAGGGTAGCACCAGCACCAACAAACCCAAACAATCTTGAACCTGACTGGATAGAAAGCACAGATAAATTATACACAAAGATTTGAAACATAACTAAACACCCAATGGCTGCTTACAGACCTCATTGTCCATCACATCAATTACTCTAGCCCAAGTTGAAGAGATAGTAATAAGATTCAGTAAAGCTACCTGCAAAGCCAAGAATTTTCTATAGTAGCTAAACTTCAAAATATTTAACTGTAATTGAAAGCTAACACTAATCACAAGTAGCTCAGCACAAAAGATAGATACCAGCATACCCAAAGGAACAATCCAACCCTGACAGAGACATAAAACCATCCATTGTCCACCCAGTCTTCGGAAGAATGTGGACTGGCTTGAGTAACCTCCACCTTTAGCTCTTCTTTTATAGTGGAGTAACCCTAGAAGATTATGAGTGTCAAATACCAGGAGAATCAGAATAAATTGATGGTTATAAATAAAAACACAACTTTCTCATGGAATTCTTGCCGTACCTTCAAATTGGGAAATACCAAAAATGAGGTTTGCACAAAAGACACTTAATAAACCAAACTGAATCATTTACCCACCATATAGAATCTAGGGATGAGTGGATAAAGTCTTCCACGTGGTCATCGCCATGAACGAACAGCTTGTCGGGGTGCTTATTACTCCAATCTAGAAGCTCTTGGATGTAGTGAAGGCACACTGAGTGCGCACTGACTACCTGGATCAGACCCGATCTCATCCAACCCCGCAAAAATAATGCCCAGAACATGTCCCTCAAGGTCAAAGAGCGGTGATAAGGACATCCCGGGCATCGCTACGCCTTCGAACTCCATGATATCACAATGGAGATCGGGACAGCTTGGGTCGATAAAAATATAGAGTGCATCCGCAGCCTTAGTTTCACTATAGGTTCGCAAGGTGGAGTAAATCCCGGACTTCAAGGTTAGCCTGAAAGCCCGGATTACCTATGTAGTACAGCCTCTGGCCCATTTCTGGTAGATTAAAACTCAGAGGGAATGCATAAGAAAGATTCAGACCCACTACATTAGTAATCTCAAGGATGCATAAATCGTGAAAGACAATTACTGTCAGAATGTTCATTCTAAATAATTTGGTGTGCTCAAATATCCCATAAACTGAAGCTTTTATCCATTTATTTTCCAAAACTCTCACCGTCTACCAAAACCTCAAGCTCCTCACAGGAGACGTGTGCATTTGTTACAGCCCTATTATTGCCAATATAGAACGTTGTTCCACTGCTACTCCGTAATATAACATTGTTCCCCTGTGAGGAGCTTGAGCTTTTGGTAGACTGTAGGAGTTTGGAAAAACAATGGATAAAAGCTTCAGTTTATGGGATATTTGAGCACACCAAATTATTTAGAATGAACATTCTAGCAGGAAATGTCTTTCACGATTTATGCATCCTAGAGATTCCTAATGTAGTGGGTCTGAATCTTTCTTTTGCATTCCGTTTGAGTTATAATCTACCAGAAATGGGCCAGAGGTGTACTACATAGGTTATTCGGGCTTCAGGCTGTTCTTGAAGTCCGAGATTTAGACCACCTTGCGAACCTATAGTAAAATTGAGGTTGCGGATGCACTTTATATTTTTATTGACCCAACCTATCCTGATCTCCATTGGATACCATGGAGTTCGAAGGCGTAGCAGCGCCCGGGATATCTGGGTCGCCACTCTTTGACCTCAAGGGACATGTTCTGGGTATTATTTTTGTGGGGCTGGACGAGATCGGGTTTGATCCAGGTAGCCAGTGCGAAATCGGTGTGCCTTTTCTCTACATCTAAGAGCTTCTAGATTGGAATAATAAGCACATCGACAAGCTATTCGTTCATGGCGACGACCATGTGGAAGACTTTATCGACTCATCCCTAGATTCTATGGTGGGTAAATGATTCAGTTTGGTTTATTAAGTGTCTTCTTTTATAGTGGAGTAACCCTAGAAGATCATTGGTGTCAAATACCAAGAGAATCAGAATAAATTGATGGTTATGAATAATAACACATCTTTCTCATGAAATTCTTGCCGTACCTTCAAATTGGGAAATGAATATCCAGGTGAAGAAGTATACCATAGCACGAAAAATAAAACGAGAGAGACACTAAAAAACCTGTGTATCAGGACCAATGCCTGAAAATTCCAAGAAAACCCGTTAGGTTGAAAAGAAAAGCAACACAAACTACACGGGGGTATTGCGCATCTAACTTTAGTGTTACCATTCCTGGTGTATTGCACATCCACTTTTTATGAGCAAAAAATGTTCCTTATGAATGTCTATAGAATTATCCCTCCAACTTATTATTATAGAATAGTCTCACATCCCAAGCTAGGGGAGATAATTAATAACATGAGGGACTATGAGGGAATAAAAGTAAATAAATATGTTGACCGAAATTCCAAGTCAAAGCGTTAACAGGCCCATGGAAAAAGGAAGAGTCAAAGTTGTCAAAATAAGAAACTATATATTACTGTTCAAATACATCAAGACTACATATATGACTTCAGCAACGAGGCCTGAGCACAAACATTCTATACACTAGAGACTTGCGTTATACAAGTCGGTTGTGAGTCTCAAAAGGACTAAAGAAATAGCGAAATGATACTACAGAATCCACTCGGGTTGATATCCAGCCGAATCCTTTCTTCTCCTAAAGGGTCCACCAACGGAGAAGGGGAAAATAGAATTGAGTGGACTTGGTCGGCAATGACCAAGTTCTTCCGAACAGGGAAGAAGACTTTCCTCCCTACCGGGAGGAGGTGGTGCCGGACCTTGTAGAAGCGAATCGCGCAACTTCTGATGGTTGAAGATGGGCGTCGTGAGTTTTCTTCAGTGGAGTCAAAGGGAGGTTGAGACTTCCCCCGTGAATAACTTGATGCGGTCAACTCACTACATGACTAAACTTGATGCAATCAACGGGGTAAATCTCAGAAAGGCCCCATCCCGGAGAAGCATATCTAGTTGCTAGAAGCCCATGCAAGCAGTGGCGTAGCCACCATAGGGCCCACCATGGGTATGGAACCTCACTCAATTTTTGTTAATTTAGTAGTTTTAGTTTTACTTGCATCAAACAATTATTGCTTTTAAAGTAGTTCAATCAACTAGCTAACACAACTACGCCGATATTTTGTTTGAAAAGTAAGGTGAATGTTATCTACTCTATATAGGATCCATATATACTTGGTTCCACTTCAGTAATCAAAGCCATTATTAAACGTCGTAACCTTTCAATAATTTTGTAAAAATAATATCTCAACAGGACTTGATATTTACGCATCAGTAGTAGCTAGCCTATAAATGCTAATATCCACATCAGTGTTGCAAATCGGGATACGTATCGTGTATCACTTTTTTCACTGTATAAATCGTATCGGGATACGTATCGCGTATCGTAAGATATGTTTAATGGAAAAATAGGAGTTTCTAATGTTTAGCTAGACAAGATTGGGGGGGGGGGAATAATTAAGGCAAGAGTGGGGAAGGATGGTATTATACTTAAAATCAAACCTCTTTTTTTGGCTTGGTACGAAATTGGTAGAACTCATCCTCTTATTTATACTACAACGGTCTAGTCCAAAGATATTTTCATATAAGATACACTTTAAGGAATATTCCAGAATTATAGATGTGACTTATTCTCACAAAAAAATTTAGATATTTCACAAGGATATTGTAGAATTTCTAGAAGATAGATATTATAAAGCTTTTAGAAACTAGATATTTATATCTACTACAATAATATCTATCATCTTTGAGCTTTGTCAATTGGACTTATTTGGATTTTATTTTCTTGTGTCAAAATACCAACTATCGTTTATGCTTCAACAACAATAATCATAATTAATATCCAATTTAAAAGTAGTTATACCTAAAGACATCACAAACTACACTTACATTTAGTACCAAAAAAAAGTTTTTAAGATGCAAAATTCCAGGTCTCACAATTGGGGTCTATCACATTAAGGCTTTCTACTGTCTTAGTTATGGAAAGAAAAGAAGAGCCCATATATGATTCAGGCAAAACACAATCGAAGTAGAGTTCTTTCTTCTATTCAAGCCCTAGGTTGAGGTTGAATTTCTATCAGATATTTGAATATCTTCATAATTAGATCAGATGGCTTAGATTAAAATCGTTTAGGGTTCCGCTTCTTAAAATAAGGTCCGACTTTCTTCCAATAAGTAATCGTAGGATACTTACCAAATCAAGATACGCATATAAATCGCAAGATACGCGATCGTATCGTAGGATTTCTATACAAAAAGGATAGAAGGTGCAATACGTATTGTTTTCCGAAGGAGACAATACGAATCGTAGGATACATATCGTGTATCGTAGGTTTTTAACAACTATGATCCACATAGATTGAGCTAGACTCATAGCAGAAGTAGACTATCTAACCTAGCTCCTCTCTCTATTTTACACCAAAGCCACAGGGTGAGACGAAACTCGCCTAAATGGCTAAATACACTTAGCACAAGTTCTCAAGCCCCTTGGCCGAGAAGAAGAGGATACAAGCGTAGCAGCAGTAGTGCCTCACTCTCCTCTAACTCATCACTCTGAAACTCTAGTTCCCTTGAAACTAGCAGCAGTCAATTCATTCTTACTAAGGGATATCTAAGGGTTAGCTATTTTGCTTGTTTCTAACATAGTCCCTTACCACTAGATGCCTACCTATGAAAATAAGAACGGGGGCCCAACGATAGACGTTAATATGTTATTCGATCAAATACTTATGAAAATAAGAAAATAAGAATGACTTGGTTGAATTTTTACAAAGTAAGCGCCAATGTTCTAATCATAAAAATGTAGCGTGAACTTTTGAAAAGTGAGTAATTTTCACCCAATATGGACAATGAGTAATGCTCATCCCATTGCTTAGGTGGGTGAACAAAATAATACTCTAAAACCTGAAAACTCTCCTTTGTTTCTCATGATGTAACAAACAGTACGAAAATCAGTGTCACATCACCAACAACCATCAAGTCGTGGGTCGGTGGCATGTTGTCGGGGTTGGCTGTCACTGGAGTTTTTGTTTTTATTTTTATAGTGCCCCCAATGATGTATATTCCTGGCTAAACCACTACATGCAAGAGACGTAGAAGCTTGAAGAGGAGTAAAATAGAGAGAGAGGAGTATATCAGGTCATCCTAGATAGAGAGATTCAAAAAAGCGCACAAGTCCCCTACGAGCGATGCATACCAAAAGAGGAGCAAAGAGTGTTATCAACTGATCATGTTAGAACAAATATTTATAGGGGAAATTAGAGATTGCTCTACACGAGCGCACGCGGATCAATGCAAAAGCAAGGTTTGATATGACCACTCCCTGCAGGAAAGACAGGTGTTACAGTACACCACGTGGGATAAAACCGTCACGTCTAATCTCTTCTGGAACAGTGTGTTCCCTCTGCTAAAATAATTTAAGACGATGCAATATAAATCTGAGAACGGTTAGCCGAAAAGAATCCCATAACCCCGAGTATGTGACTGGTTAAACTTCTTATTGGGAGATTAAAAGTCCTCGTCAGTTATAACAAGGAAAAGTGGCTTCAAGGAGGCATAACAGGAGCGCCTATAAATAGGAAGCAGAATTTCATAACAAGGCATTGGAGAAAAATTCCCACAAACACGAGAGGCAGTGAGTAAGTAAAATTTGTATCTCAACTAGAGGACATACACTTTCACACTAAAAAACTCTGGACTAACTTGACCTCGGAGGACATTTTCGGCCAAACACCCCAGACCGTAATGTCTTTAATGGATTCTTTGTTTAATTGTGTGTAGTGACTCTATCAAGAGCTTGGTCAAAGGTCTCCATCCCCATAACAGAAGTTCGAAGTGTAGCTCTGAATTCGAAGGAATCCATCCAGATTTTGGCTTCCACAGGGACCTATACAGTATGCACTCATTTTTAATTGGTTTTGAATTGGGTATAAAGTTTTCACATAGTATCGGAGTGGGCCCGCCATTCCATCCTTAATTAAAATTGAAATAGCTCACACTCTACGATGCACGAAGAGAGAACCAAAAAAGTGACTACACGTGAGACCTAAATGGCGGCTGCACATGAGAAGAGTATTAGAGAATAGTCCCAATTGCTTCGGTGTGGAACGGGATATCACTTAATAACATGGAGACCTCTCCACCCGTTGCTAATTGGTTTGGACATCACTTAATAACATGGAGACCTCTCCGCGCATTTATATATCAAAATACTATGATCTCAATTCAAAATGAGAAATAAACTCTGTAATGCTATGAGAAAACCTAAGGATGAATGTTGATAATCCCCACCTTTCCTTTGGAAAGATTAGGCAACGAAAAGATGAGCGTGGAAACAGGCGCAGCAACCAGTGTGAGGGCCAAGGATCCAACGAAAAGTCCAGGAAGGTTACCTAACCCTAAAGATATCGCGCCTTCATCGCGTAACGGAAGAACTACAAAGTACGCACTTAAAATCTGCAAATCCAAAATCGAAAAATCGTAAATGCAACACGAACAGAAATATTACTAAGAATCCAAAAACTGGACGAATAAGTGTACGGAGCTTACGAAGAAGAAGCACGAAGATGAGTAGAACAATGCGGAGGTCTCGTGAGGATGAACGGTTACGAACATCGATAGGATCGATTCCATGCGCGAATTGCTCATCGTTCCTCTCTCTCTATCTCTCTCGCTCTCTGAGAAATGAAACGATCGGAGAGAAGGATGGAATTGGTTGGATTTCGACGAAATTATTCGGTCGGATGTCAACGACCGAACCAGTTTCTTCTTCTTCTTCTCAACAGAACTGCAGTAACTGGTCACCTGTTGTAATATTTGTATTCGTTATTACCCCTTGTACTTTTCTGGAGTTGTAAGTAAACCCACTCGTTTTCACGGTTATTATAAACAAGCCCTTCCCCTTTAGATTTACTAAAAGCCGACCTCCAATTAGCTGATTTTTTTTTTATTTTTTTTTAAACCAGAAAACATAAGATATTCATTAATAAAATCAAACGATTACAAAGGCGACGACATACAAAATATGAAAACTGGCCAACGAAGTTGAATCATCCTCCATCTGGAGGGGTTCTGAGCGGCTCCCCCACTAACCATCGGCTTATCAACTACTTTCACAACATGGGTATGCTCCTACCCAATGACGGGAGTATCGAAAGGATTAACGTCTGTAGGGGTGTGCTCCTTTACTTTAACCACAACAACTGAGAGACTCGATTTATGAAAGAAGTGGAACCTTCGGCCAAACTTCAAATCCCGAAGACAATCGCGACTAACAAGGAGAAAATTGCACCCCATAATAACGTTCTTCTTGCGGTGACCGTTCAGCTGTTGGATATAGACATATAGTCGTTTTTTTTTTTTTTAAATCAAGATGTAGCTGTATTAGGACAAAGCTTTGTTTTTTTTTTTTTTTTTTTGTGCTTGCCGGGGGTGCCTCGAGGGGTTGCTTTTACAATGTCCTTTCTCACGTTCATGTTGAATTGGGATAGTAATGTGCATAAATGGCAATGTCCTCTTATAGACTCGTGAAAGACATTGTTTCGTAGGCAAGACGCTTTCCGCCATCATCGTGCCGCTCGTGCGTAGTTTGATCATGGTAGTCCAAACTTATATTTTGGAGATTTCAGTGTTTGCCTTCGGGAATTTGTTCCTCTGTTCTTGATGTCCTGATCCCTGTAAATTGATTGATCATTTGGATTTTTTTTTTTTTTTTGTGTGTGATAATGGAAACGACTTTGACTCGGAAAAAAAGAAAAGAAAAAAGAATCAGCTGGATTATCAATAGAGATCCTCTAATCCAACAACCAATCCTACACTTTTTAAGGCCTCGTGTAGACACCACAGCATACTTGCACGTGGTGCAGCATGTGAACATGAGCCAATACTCTCTCAGACGTGGTGCAAATCTCGCATCAACGATCACACCATATGACTAAAATCGCATTGAAATAAGAAGAAACTTTGGAATGAGGATCTTGTACTCATGCTCAATACTAACATGTGAAAAATCTCAAAAAACACTGTCGTTACACATTCTGCGACTGTCATTTGAGCCGATCCTTGTCATAAAGACTACAGTGAGCATAATTTACAACCCTTTAACTTGTTCTTCCAAGCCATGTGATGACATGCTTTTACTGGAGCCTCTCCCTTCTTAGCCGCTCTAGTTCCTTGACCATTTGCCAGTGTTCCAATGACATACAAGTTTCACCAAAGCTCGCAGACATCAAACGGCTCATCGTCAACCATCTGCAACAAGGCTATAACGGATTACAGGTAGATAATGGAAAAATTGGCCTTCATTGGTTTGCTTTCTTTTTTTTACTTTTTCTTTTTTGCTACCTATTTCTGTCTTTGAAACCACTGTTTGTTTGGCGTAATGGTTTTTTAAACTTGTTTTACGATTTTTCAAAGAAAACCCCATTGTTCAATTTCTGAAAGACCCCAGCTATGAAAAGCTCAAAGACAACAAGTGCTTGGGTATTTTGTGAATTAACCTGCTAAAATCTTGGCTGCCTAATGTCCGATCAGCTTGCAGAGCTGCAACAATATCATCCTCTACAACCTGGAACATATCATCCCATATCGTTAAGGTCAAGCAACGAATGTATCGATACTGCTCATAAGAAAACTCATGTGGGAAACAGAGTTAGTTAAACCATACCTTCTGCATTTCTGGCTCAATTGAATGTGGCAGTGATCTTACACTAGCCAAGTACCATCTCCAAGCTTTCAGTGCTTCTGCATCCACCATTTCAGGGGAACCCGCTGAAATTGGACGGAAAGGAAGGACTAGATCAGCTGGCAAGATATTAGACTTCCCCTCTGAAAGAACAAGCAGCTGGACATCTGTTGTCATCTCCATTTTATAGTACTTAAAATCATACTCCACCTGGGAAACACAAAGAAAGCACATATTAGTTCCAAAAGGTGGCTCCAAAGACAATCATGTAGCCATTCCACGAAGCATGAAAACTGGATCCTCTCATAAATTATAATGTATTTGATCCTGTAATGGATCGAACAACATAGACATCAGAATTTGTCCTTAATTACTAGATGATACTTCTTATAGAGCTCGCAATACAGGATTTAACTACATATATAACATTGGTACAGAGTTGAGTCAGAAGTTACTTTTTGCAATTCCAGTAGGTTCTTTAGCAATCTAACATTCTCAACCCCAGCAGTGTTGAGGGTCCCTGCTTGTAAGTGGGTCTCATCAATTGTTAGGTGCGAGCCCTCAGCTAGCTGAAGAACTCCGGACATCAATCTGGAGAATTAAGCATATGAAGATGCAAAAAAATGGCAAACGATAAATCATTGTAGGCTGACTTATGAATCCAAGACAATGCATGTCCACATGTTGCACACAGAATAATTGAGTACCTGTTTGTTTCGTAATCTTTTCTGGGGGCAAGTGTAGTCGTATTAAGATAGTCGACAGAAAGAGGAATATGATGTGTGATAGGTAGAAGATTTTTGACCGCAAGGTTAAGACTACTGCCAAAAATGGACATATTTTCCTTGTTAAAGCAAGTAAGATTTAGTGAAAGCTTCCCCACAGCAAGTGTGTCAACCCTTGCATGCACCTGCCATGAACATGATAGCCACCTATTTCAGTAAAAGAAGGCAAAAGGCAAAGGATTGCAAAAGGTTTTGAGATTTTTTTTTTTTTGAAATAAAAAACAGTAGGATGGAATTAGCAAGGTATGGATACTTGATTTCCCTTAACATGTGACATAAACATTTAGGACGGTGACCATGTAGGAACCATATACCTTGGACAAAAGATGTAGCAACATAAACTCAGCTGCCAACCCATCATTACCAAGAACAGCTGTAAGATTACCCAGCAGAGCTTCCCTCATCTCTTTCACTTGATTAGGTTTTGGCTGTAGAATCACAACTTTTTAGTTTAGTTGAAGTTGAACAATGTTGGTGAGATGAGGCAAAAAATTGCACAAAAAAAGAGAGATAAGAATACATGGTAGATTTGCAATCAATTTTATATGAAGACAGTAGGTAAACTTCAACTACCTCCACTATGGGGGAAATTGAAACAACGTCATGAACTGCGAGCTTCCTATGTACAAGACAGTGGACGCGGGGAACCTGCAAAGAGAACAGGTAACAAAATACTTCATACTGTTCATGAAAAGAATAAATAAAAACATTCTATACCAGCCTAAACTCTATGGTTTAGCATTGAATGGAAATTACACACACAGTTTAGTGCCAGTAAGACATGAATCTACAGCTAAACTTTCCATTATGCAAATGATGACGGTGCAAGGGAGAAAATAAATATGCAAAGTACACTTTGGAATAGGATTCAAACCAAAGATTCAAGTCCAAGAGAAATTTCATTATCTTCTTGCCTTGAGGTCCCTGCCACTATCCTTAACCAACATTTATGAGATTTTAACTAAAATCATGTAAGGTATAGCTCAACATGCATAGTTTTAGCTTGTTCAAATACTATTTTTTGTCAAGTGGTAGTAGAGATCGGCCACAAAATGTAGATCTTAAATGGTGGAAGTTTGTAGACAACTGTAAGTGATTGAGATTGAAGCCCTACATGCTAGTTTAACTGAAATACGACTACAATTCAGTACTGTACTTTAATTTAAAACCATTCCTTTTATATCTGATGGTTTGACAAACATACAATTCAAAGACCAGGATCAATTCAGACATTAACAAAAGCAGGTATAAAGTGGAGTGTTATTCTCAGGCGGGTACACAATTGGGAACTATAATGACATTCCTGAGTTTACATTGATCAGTAAATATATTAGCATAACCTTTCGTAATTATATTTGTCAAGCCATATAATGAACTCGTCTATATAAAAGTAAAAAGAATATCTGTGAACAGTCAATACCATGCTAGGAGGCAAATGAGCCGATTCTTCTTCGCAGAAACTGTTTTCTAATTCATCAGAATCTTCCTTGTCTGCTGGTGTAGCCTCCTGATCAAAAGTGAGGACTCCAACAAACTCAAAAATATCATTGAGCTTTAAGTCATCTTCGGCAGAGTCATATATCTGCATGGATGAATGGACATAGGAGGACGAGGCAATGTTAGTAAAGCATGCTCAAGCATGCTTCGTATGGATGGTATTCGTGCAACTTAATAAGTTATAGATCAGATTCACCTTCACAAGACAAGGAAGTGAATTTCTTTCAAAATCAGGCTCCATACTCGTACTAGGACAGGTACCCTCAGCCATACACTCATGTGAACAGGAAGACGGGGAAAAATTTCCACCTCGCTAGGAAAACAAATAGAGTCAATGAAGAGCATAGTAGATTTCAAAAGAACTTTAAAATGGAAGCCACTGGGACTTATGAAGGAAATAGGCGCAGAGAATGACTCAGCAATAAAACTGTCAGTATAATCAATTTCATATACAACAAAAATTGCAAAACCCAATAGCATAAACTCATAGAAAATTTGCTAAAATGACCAGAATATCTTCTTAAAACTCATTTTATTTGACCCATGCCTGGGTCTCTACTCCAGCTCAAATTTGATTTTTGATGCATGGTTTATTTTGAAAGAATATTGCAAGCTAACTTGGCGACACCTCATCTGAGGTAAGTAGCCATAAGGATAACACGAACTCATCCATTTGGAAAAAGTTGAAACTTAAAAGGTAAAGCCACACGACATTCTTTGTTCTCATCCAGTTTAAAAGGTGGATTAGAACTTATATAAGCTTACTAAGCTACCCGAGAAAATTAAAAACTACACTTGAATTATAACCACTAACCCTTACATTTATCTAGGGAATTGGAATATGATAAGAATTCAATGAGTCATTCTTGTCAAGCCCAAAGAGGCAAAGGTAGAAACTCAAATACAGCTAAGGACACTGTACGAAATCATTTTCTGCTTACCATCTTTTTTGAATGCGGAGAACCCTGGAACACAGAATCCGACTCCTGTAATTGGAATAAATTGTCAGATTTGAAACCTATGCGACATGCAATCTAAACATGCTAGACTTCAGAGAAAAAACATGAATAGCAAAAATGAGGTTTGCACAAAAGACACATAATAAACCAAACTGAATCATTTACCCACCAAAGAACTAGTCACTTCAAATGGATGACAACTTTTTAAGACAATTGTATTGACACTTCATAGTGCTTAAAATTATGGAAAGTTGAATATCGCCATAAAATAAATAACGGGCAATGGAAAGTACCTCCATATCCATGTGGTCGATGGTTTCGTCATCCTCCCTTTGGCGCTTCTCCCTTTGTGGGGATGTCCAACTTGCACATCGATTTAGCAGAACTTCTGAAGATGGCTCAGTCCACGAATTCAGACATGGGACCTAAATTATAAGAGAAGTGAGCGAACTTAACGATCTGGTCATGAAGATAATTTGTGGACAGTCTGAAAATACTTCCTATTCAGTGGCAACGGATTTAAGGAAACTTCAAATTATAATAAGCCTAACAGGGTAAACCCTGCAGAAATTTACTTAACAAACAACTTATCACGTCTTGGCATGCCCTAGCATTTATATTAAAACTTAAATACTGATACCCATATACTTGAAATAACAGCTAGTGTCTAGTGAGTGCCCGTGTTCTACATCCATAAGCAGAGAAGGGTAAGCCCAGAAATTTGAAGCATACGAAAAACTCACAGGAACACAATAAAGCAGGCGGCGTTCCCAGACCCGCTTGTCACTTGACAAATCCATAGGAAACTGAGAAATATCCATGAATTTGTTGGTTCTCCACAGTCCTCCATCCTTTAAATGATACGAGAAAAAAAAATCAGACACTCGAAGTATAGGCATAAATAGGAAGGGCTGATCCACTTGAATAAAAAGAGGTCAAATACCTTATACGCACCAACATAGAATTCATTACCCAGCATGTCCTGTATCATTCCCCTGAACCGAACTAGAGTGTTGGGCTGAATTGATTTGATACTCGCAGCATTAAGTATTGGCACCTACATTATTGCACAGTTATTTAGCTAGAACCAACACATCAATGCAACTCACAACGAGCAAAAACAGTTAAAAATATCTCATAGCACTACATAAGGAAGCAATCAGTTAGAAAAGTAGTATCAATGAATCATAATTCACCAATGCTCCAGTTGGCCAGGAGGAATCCTTAGGTAATTCTCAAAAGGAGTAGAATTAGAAAAAATTGTTGATTACCTATCCAAATCCGGTATCATATTCTCAAACTACAGAGGAATCTCATACCAACCTACCCTTGGTAATCTTACATTTCCAGATTATTTCACGCAATTTGTACACACCCACACACATTAAACATCGAACTCTACCAAATTTCCTAGTAAAAACTCTCCGACAAGATTCTTGAACAATATCAAACCCGTGCTACATAATGTTTCGGTAATACTCTCCGCTCTCAATCGTCATCCTCGCGAAATTTGGTAGTTTGGAATGCTTTTGGAAGGCGCTTTCACGCTCTTGCTGCTCCTGATTTGCTCACGCTCATGCACCCGTATTATCTGATTTAGGTTCAACCATCATATGTAATACGATAGTCCTCAAGGCAAGGCAATAGATTAGATCTAGCAGGTAGGTGATTCCTATTATATTAGTAATCGTATTTACAGTTACACTCGAGATTACAGCCATCCAAGCACAGCAAAAACCTAATCTTCTAATTTCATGATTATAAACATAAAATCCTAGCATTCTACAAAACTATACTAATTACTCCTGCCAATCGTAATCTAAAATCACAGGAGGCATGAAGTGAGAGAGTTTTAGATTTCGTACCTGAGAGAGGCCGCCATCGTCAAAAAGAAACTGGCGGAAGAGATCGGCGGCGCCCCAGTCTCTGCCGTCGAGAGTAGCGGCGCCGGAGCAGGAGTCCACCGCTTTCTGGAATGTCAATCGTACGGCTCCGAGAGGGTTGGCCAGTAAATCGTACGGTAGACCTACCATATTTCTCTCTCTCTCTCTCTCTCTCTGGAACTGAGCCTCTTTTCGCTACTAGAAACGGAATGGAGTCAATGGACGATTCTATGGCGTTGATCTACCCGCGAAAATGGGTGAGTAGGGTTTTATAGGGTAGGTATCCTTTCCCGCCAAATAGGGTGTTTCCCGCCATATTAGGGCGACGATACTCTAGATCCGGTTACACGATAACGACTAAAATTGTTTGGTAACTAATGGAACCGAAGGTACCACGTCACATCCACCAATAAGTATTGTCCTCATTTTTTTATTTTTGTCATTCGATATACATCAGTGGGGTTAGCGGAGGAGTTAATGAGTTAGTCCACATGAGGTCTATAAGCTAACCATAGCCTTAAACTACAAATGCCCCTGCCGAGGCTCGAATCATGATCTCGCTATTGGACCTACAAGCCCTTGGTTAAGTATTGTCTCCGTATACCACACAATTATATATGTAGAAATCCCACCGCACCTATGTCACCGGATTGTTAAACTTTCAATTTGAGGGACCAAAGCTACGGACCACACAATTATATAGTATGTAGAAATCTCACCGCACCTATCTTTTATTTGGAATGAAGAATGAAAATGGTAAAAGGGAAAGAAAAATGAAAAAAAGTATTCTCTTCCTCGTTTGATATGAACTTTGGGAAAGGATAGTATAGTGAAATTTAGTTTTTCTTCTCACTTTTTTGTTCTACCTTCAACTTTCCATATTTTATCGAACAATGGAAAATATTCAAATAATACTCCATTTTTCCTCTAGTTTTTCTCTTACTTTCTCTCTGTTATTTTCTTTTTCATTTCCTAACCTCCAAGCAAATCATTGATCTTACTTTGGGATGAGAACACTATCACAATTATTTATAGGAGTCACTACATGAAGTGAGATTAACGGTTCAAGTTAATTTTTGTACTAAGAATAATTTTTGGTGTCTGTGAATTTGAGAAGACCGGACATGGAATAGTTAACTACTACTAATTACAAGGTTTGTTTCCCTCGCATAATCTTTTTATCTTTTTAAGTTAAGTATCAAAGAGATCACGCAATTGTCCAGAGTCATGAAATAATTGGTTGCTTCGTGGCAATTTTTATCTCTGTCAATATTCTTCGATTGTTTATTATACATCTCATGATTATCACCATCTTGGAATCACTTTTTTTTCTTATAATCATTAAGATCGTGACAGAGCTTGAGACTTGCGGATAAAAAGTGTCAGCATGTTCTGCCGGCGTTTTGTGTCTTAAAAATCAGAAACAATAGAATGCTGGCAACCTAACTTATCTTAGCACAACTAATCCTCTAGTTTGAGTCAAAGGTGATTATGCACTCCCCAAGTAAGATAGAATTTGTGCCTTGGTGGAAATGACTTGACTTATCTTAGTCGGGTGACCGGGAGATAAGGTTAGCTCAATTCGTTTCTTTCTTATAAGAATCTCATTGGCACCTGCTCGGGTTGAACTAACTTGATTTCATCCGCATAAGAAAACCATTTGGTATTGAGAAATTGTCACACAAAATGAATATCATCAATAACAAACGACCGACCACAACTTTTGAGTATTGCATTCGAAACAGAAAATCTGTGATCTCTTTGTAGAAATCTGGAGTCATGCAGATGCAATGGTCTTCAATCAAAGCTTTCTTTCATCTGGAGAAGAGTCTGGTGAAGAAGTTGCCAGGATTCGGGTTCTCCAAACAAGCCACATGAGCATATCTTCCCAACTTGTCCACTTGCCTTGGTTCACCCCTTGTATCTTTCTTGCAAATTTTGCATGTTTTGTCTACCCAACCTTCTTCAACATATTGTCCATCCACTGATTAGAAACAAATTGATGATTAGGTGGGGGCAAAAGATTGTCAATGGAACACATTAATTCGTGAAATTTCAAAAAATAACAATAACAATATTTATGTAATCTTGCCGATAAGAAAAAGACAGTACTTGTGTAATCCTCAATCGATGGACTATTAACCCATGTGAACAGTAAACACGTTTCCGAAAAAATGCTACAATAACTGCTCTTGTAGACCATTAGACAATTCTCAAAAAGAGAAAAATGTTGTTCGATCACAGATTTGTAGAGCGATAAAACCAAGTGATAATTTAGCACAACTAAATTCCTTTGTTCCATAAATTTCTTCAAAAAATCACAATCCTTAATGGAGGTACTGTAATTAAGCTTCAAGTACACACTAAATTCCCTAGTAATTCTCGGAAAGAAAGCAAAAAGTAATGAAAATTCCTTGGACAAATGACCAGCAAAGTGAGTGCAGCAACCTTGTATTTTGGGTTTAGATTCCAACTGGAAATCCACAAATTCTCATCTTCAATTGCTGGGAAATCAGTGGAAGTTTTCTAGTCCACTAACCACTCCTCTTATCCACTCTTCTCCATGAAATTGAAGGGTTACAAGGTAAATTTATATGAACACGTATACACAAATCTGCGTTAAGTTAAACATGAAATCACCTTCAATGTAAGATTTAAAGAAATCCTTGTATGTTCCTCCAATCTTCCTCCTAAGAGCTCCATACTGCATAAAAAAATTAAGTCACATATGCAGAAATGAGAATACTAGAAACCATGTTTACAAATACACACACAAAAACATATATCTATGGACCACACATTTGGAAACTGAGCAAATTCGGACTATTGATTATAGAAATGGACGATTCAGATTTGGACCGTCTCCTCGGATCCAGGAGAGGATCGAAAACCTATATATATATACGACGAAGGATCAAGTAAGGGATACATATAATGGGTTTTAAGCTTGTTCCATATGTACCTGCTCCTTGTTCATTTTCTCCCCAGACTTGGTGGCTTCTCTAGCCTCCTCAAGAAGCTGGGCATCCGCTTCTGACCTAACCTGGGAAAAATCAAGGGCCTCTGTCACCATCCCAAACAAGGATTGCTTTTCCTTCTTGGGTTCTTCTTCATTCTCTGATTTGGCTGAAACCCTTCTGAATTTGGATATTCTTTTAATTGCACCATGTTTGATCAAGTTCTTGTTTGTTCCAAATTGGGTTATTCCTGAATTAGGAAACAACCCATTTGGTGAGGGTGACAAAGGGAGAGCCCTAAGTCCCATTCTTGTTTTCTTGATTAATGGTTACTCTTAAAAGATTTAGGATATACTGCACCTTTTAAAATGGAATGAGAAATGAATAGATTGCAGGATTGCCACTCAGAAAAGCTGGTGGTTAGAAGTAGAAGACGTGGCCCTTTGCTTGACTGTTGGAATTGAGAGGAGCATTTTGGCTATTTTCTGTGTCTAACGAGAGATACTGATATCAGTTTTGTGTGGGTACTGGGTAGAGTTGAACTAAAACTATTGTGGTGAAAAAAACTACTCCTACTACCCTACTTTTTATGCATGACAATGAGGGGAGGGCAGCATAAATTTGGCAATTTGACCCTTCCGACACTAAACTAACCTTGGGCTGTGTTTGGACGAGACCTCTTAGGAAGAATATTCCTGGAACCAAGAGTTGGAAAGGCAATGTGATATCCAATCTATCAATCCATAAAGTAATCTGAACTGGGAATAGAAGAGAAAGCGAATCCCTCCACTACCCTAAGAAGTTTGAGATTACGGGTCTCATTACCTCAAAAAAAAAAAAAAAAAAAAGCCAAGTTAATACCTAGTATACCCCAACCCGGCTACGCGTACGTACGCGCACGAATGCATTTGGACAGTCCATTTTCGGAATCGACGGTGCGGATTTTAAAAAGACTCTTAACTCTTACATGTAAGAGTCTTTTTAAAATTCACACCGTCAAAAACATGCACGGACGGTCCAAATGCACCGTCCGTGCATGACGGCGTATGCATCGAATTTTTTATTATATCCACATCACCCAGTTACATATACACGTCGATTTTTTCCCCTGAAAAAAATGGTTCCCCGGTTTTGTTTTTTGTTTTCCAAATTATTATCATGCAGTTAATATGAAGAACAATCTTTACTGCCTCGATATCTATCAAAATCAAGCCCCAGAAGAAAAGCATTGTCTAAATCCTTTGATTTTCTTCTTTACTCCAATCACAAAATAGTCTTACTATTTTGCATATCTACACAATCCTAGCTGATTGTTGTTTAAGATGGAGGGTCAGATTTGCTTCCCAACAGTTGCTCATTATTTCCAAAGAGCACAAAAGACCCAAAATTCTTGCCAACAGTGACGACGATGCCACGACTGAATTTGTGGAAGACATGATGATGTTCTGGAAAGAGAAAAATTGCGGAGAACCGACAAATATGTTTGCAATATTAACAGCCACACTTTGCTAATGTACTACACCACCTGCTATTTTATTTTTGAGACACCAAATGGGAGCCACAAGAACAAGGGCAGGATTCCTAGGCCCCCAATTGATGTTACATGAGTTTCGAATATTTATAATTTATGCTGCCTACCCTATGAAAAATCATCTAAAAAACAAAGGAAAAGGATAAATTAGAAACTTCACTTTTCCATTTTGATACTGGTGAATCTGGTGATGGTCTAACCTTCACATTGAGGTAACTCATTTGCTTTCTCTACAGCACACCTCTAATCTAGTTAACCTGAACCATTCCTGGAAACCTAATTGGATTGAGATTCTCCCATAATATAAAAGGGAAATAGGACTTCAAGTTACATTTTCCAAACTATACAACATAAACCATTCCAACCTCAAGAAGAGACACTGGAGGCACCTTGAGTGCCACATCTGCCCCCCGGCAATTCCTACGTAGGAAATTGTACCCGAAATTGATTGCCAATCTCTTCAGAATCGACGATCCTTGCTTTGCCTTGACATGCGAATGCCCAAGAATAAATGCAGTACCAGCTTGTTGTGCCTCATACAACTCTTGCAACTCCTCTTGCAACTGCGCATCAGCTGCAAATGCTGCCTCGAACTCGGAGTCAGAGTCGAACTTGGACTCATCAACTGCAAACCTCACTCTTCTCTCCACAACACCAACATTCTCCATCTCGATAACATCCGACACGCTATGCACAGTTGGAAAACTAACAGACACACTTTCAGGCTGCATGCTTTCCTCTATGTCAAAATCTGGCGCCATCACCCCAATGACTGCCAATCTACAATCGCTCAACCGGGACCCACCTTCCTCGTGCCCGGGATCAGAATTCTCTGGACTCTGAGACCAGTTGTAACGGATAAAATTCGCCAGCTTGTCAACAAGTTCAGATTCGAAGGAATCGACATCCTGATGAACGTCACGGTATCCGTAACGAACGATACACCTGTACGAACGGTGGGCCGGGGGCCCTACACGGCCAACAAGGTACCGTTCAGCCGGAGGAACATAAGGGACTGGAACAGATTTTATACATACGAATACAAGGATGCGGTGGAAGGCGGGTAGGTTGGTAACAAAGCGGGAGAAATTGGCTGGAATTCCAGAGGTGAGATCGGTGAACACAATGCCGATACCTGGGACCCGCGAAATGCCTAAGCTGGGACCCAGTGCCAATAGCCATTCTAGTGAGACCTTGTTGTGGAGGTCATATTCGTACTTTTTTATGGTGGTATAGTGCCAAACGAACATGATGGTGACGAGAAAGAGTGCTAGGAGGATGGGGAGCCAAGCGCCCTCGAGGAATTTAATGACTGAAGCTGAGAAGTAGAGCAATTCGATTGAGCCGAAGAAGACGAGGAAGGAAAGAGCTAATATAGGTGGTTTGTGCCAACAGAGGATGATGACCAAGGAAGTGAGGCATGTTGTCACGAGCATCACTGCCATCACGGCTAATCCTGAAATCAATAACATAATGACTGTATTAGTCAAAGCATAATGGTCCCTCTGACAAGCTAAAGAAGAGCAATATTTGGATTTTCATTAGAATGCAAGTAGGCCAGTCTTCCATACATGCTATATTATTAAGTCCGTCATTCAAGTGAACCAAACACTCTAGAATGTCAAGAAACAACTTTAGTAGCCAATGCTGAAGATACAAGAATAAACAGATGATTGTTTTAGCAGGTGGAAGTCAACAATTCCATTTGTAGGAAATCGAATGCTTATTGGTAGTCCTTTCTTTTCCTTCTATTGTGTGTGTGTGTGTGTGTGTGCGCATGTGTGTCACGTGCGCACTGGTGAGTGCAATGGTACATGCATTTGGCATGCGTTTTGCTGATTCAATGAAGGCAAGAAGGCTTGAAGTTTAAACAGATGAAAAGTGATCCAGCTGAGGATAGATCTAAAGCATAAACTACCTGATGCATTTCCCATGTGTTTTATATCTCTGAATCCAATGGTCACAGCAATGCAGAGGATCATCAGCATCCAGTTGATCTCAGGGATGTAGATTTGACCATGTATCTTATCAGAGGTGTGAACAACTTTCACTCTTGGAAAACAACCAAGTGATTGACTCTGGTTGATGATGGAAAATGTTCCGCTTATGATCGCTTGACTGCCAACGACAGAAGCAAGAATTGCTATTATAAGCACTGGCCACCTCACATGTTCTGCGAGCAAGAGAGTAAGCAACTTTTAGACAACTCTTCAGCAGAATGGCAACTATTATACAGCTCTATTCAACAGTTGCTTGTACAGTTAAATTCCATTTTCGACCATGATATTGCGAGTTATTTCTAGCCGAGTGGACTTGGATATGACTAAGGTGATCTCATCAATCCATTTGAGGTGGGTAGACCTCCCTAAGAGCATCTCCAACACTATTAGGCATTTCCCTAGTCACAGTAAATTGGTATAAACAAATTTGCAATGTTTAGGTTGTCAACCCACATCTTTATCGAAGTACTCTTAACACTACTACCAAATTAAACAATCCATCTAATCTAACTAAAGTAGTTGATAGGCTAATGATATGGGCATGTGGCATTCCTCCATTGGCTGACTAAATTTGCCTAGCCTCCAATGGTTGGCTTGCTGAAAAGGACAAGAAGCATTTTCCCTAGCCAAGTAGAGAACACAGCGATGGAGTAGCGAAAACAGCTCATTGCTGCCTATTTAGCCCAATAGGTGTTTTTGAAAAGATATGTTGGAGATGTCCTAACTTGTTGGAGTCTGGACAGAAACCAAATTATAGACAATGCCAAACGGAATACCTGGGACAGAGATATAAAAACTGATCTGGGAACTCGCGTCGTGATGCTCTGACAAGTAGGCAGCTTGACCCATGTATGCCAAAATAAGTGCTGGATAAACCAGAAAGGTGAAAGCAATCTGCAATTGAATATAGCGTAAGAGCTACTTCTATCAAGTTACAGAAAAGATGGTGCAAGCACACGAATTCAATCAGATAACCTCAACATTCACGCTAGAAGTACCTGAATTGCATTATATGAGAAGTGGCCAAGATCAGCAAACATTGCCTCCGAACCTGCAATTACAGTCATAAAAAGTGTCGGCTCATTTTTATTTTTTTTTGTTGAGCTTAGCTTCGGCAATAGCATGGGTCTATTACACAAGATTAACCATGTATTCTTTATGACAGAAACCGAAACACGAACAATGATCACCACTGCTAAATGAAGCGAAAACAAATACATAAATGTTCTCGTTTGGTGCCTCCTGGAAAACCTCACATAAATAGGGTATTCTCGTTATTTAAAATTTGTTTTGGATGATTACTGGAATGTCCATCCAAATGAATCCCCTATTATGATCAGTCTGACAATGGGACAGAGTCGGGGATGGAAATGGGGCGGGTTGGGGTGGGTTTTGATGATCCCGGCCCCAACCCTAAAATACCCGAACGACCCCTAACCCACCCCTAATCCAACCGGCTAATTTATGGGTACCCCCGCCCCTGTCCCTATCGGGTATCGGGTTTACCCACTCCGCCCCTATTTTTTTCACATATTAAGAAAGTATATTTTAGACTGCAACATTAGTGAGCACAAATGATAAAAGTTCACAAAATAACTATTACAACTTAACCAAAATCTACTATCTAATGTTGTATTTTAGTTGCAAAAATAAAATTATAAAAATACAAATAAGATTGGATGCATATAAGGGAGAAAATATTATTTCATATATACATATAAGAGTATATAAATATAATTATACATATATATGTATGTCAGGGCGGGTATATCGCGGTGGGATGACCATACCCCTGTCCCTACCCCAACTCTGACGGGTTTTCTAAAATCACCCACTGCCCCTACCTGTTACCCAAAAAAATAGAAAAAACCCTACCCTATTAGGGCGGGACAGGGCAAGTTCAGGGCGGGGCGGGTTGAATTGCCATCCCTAGGACAGACCACCTTGAACATTCATCATACCTTAATTGTTACGAAATGGAAAGCATGAGAGTGTCCCTTGTACATCATTTTTCCAAATCCTACCTGTTATGCACAATAAAATTCCACCCAATGACATCCATCCACTTTTCCTCGTCTTCTTCAAGAACTTGAACATGTAGTAGGGCGAAAGTGCCTTATATACGTATGGGTTCCAACGGAATATATTGTACATGCCAAGGGAACTGATGCATAATAGCCAAGTTAACACCACTGGGGCGAAAAAGAAGCCAACCCGGTGCGTGCCATAATGTTGCAACGCAAATAGACATACTAAAATGAAGCAGGTAATTGGAATCACCGCATCTGCAATGGAGGGGTGGATATAAATGTAAGGACCATAAAGTGGTGAAGTGAAACAATGTAAAGGCCAAAATAAATGACAATAAAATATATTAGAAGCAAATGTATGCATCTTAGGATCCTTGAAGCTTTCTGTAAGAAAAATGCAAAAGAAATTCAAAACATGAACTTACTCAGTGAAGGAAAATCTCATGTGTTGCTTAAAGAGAAAATTAACTAATTAGGTCAATCGTATATGAAATTCACTCAATGTATTCCTACAGTTGTATAGTTGACTTAAGACATCTGCTTCTTAACAAAAATGTTTAGGAAAGGAAATGTGAATAGGCAGGCAGCAAGACTACTCAAAAATAGCATCAGAGATGAATTCAGTTAACCAAATAAGGCCCTATTCCACTAACTAAAAAATGCCAAAAAGGCAGCTTATTATAAAAACCGAGGCAGCCACTCTCTCACAATTCATCACATAAAAAGCCATGAAAAGCCAATAAACTGGCTTAGTGGAACGCCCCTAGGTTACTTGTTTCAAGCGAAAGGGGATTTAGGACTGCAGGAAATTAACTTGACTGGATTTATTTTCAATGGATAGAATCCCTGTTCCAGATTAAAACTAAGGGTGCACAATTTTGCCCATTGTTAGAGAGAGAGAGTTATTACCACATTGATTTATTTCTACTCGAGATAACTGCAATAGAGTACTCTAATTTTCTCGGAACAATATTTTATTGTTAAGAACTTTCAACTAGAGGTGCTGCATAATTTCGTTACTACTGTATCCGTGCGGGCCTCCGGTGGAAGTTATTTAATTGTCTATCACCACTCTAAAGTCTAAACAGTTATCACGAAGTGAGAATCCAGGACAATTTTTACTCCCACATCACTTAATACAGATTAGAAGACACATTAGATAAGCACACAGAACAAAAAAATGCTCTCCCACATGAAAGAAGTGAAAGGGATAAGGCCGTGGTGGACAGGACAGGACAGGCCACAGCAGACCACAAATTGAATGGTCCCTCTGCACTCTGGGCCAACTAGTCTTTCTGCACTAAATGGGTGAAAATAAGCAAGTGGATCCTGTTCTCCAATATCACATCCAAGTATCCAACTGTCCAAAGCATGCCACACCTTGACTTCTCCAAATTATGTACATAGCTACATATACGTAGCCAAAATTGAAAGACATCAGTGTCATCAGAAATTGAGTTACAACTTACACAAGCAAAATCTTTGTAAAAACAAAGAAACAAAGTTTCTATCCCCAGCCTAGCCCAGTTGCAGGAGGGTGCCAAACTAAATTGCAAAGGTAATAAATAAATAGAGGCCAGAGGGTATTATTTACTGATCTAAGAAAGCAGCATATTTCTCAAATTGTTAACGTTTTACAAATTTTATGAGGCAGTTTGATTGTCATTTTAACTACAATGCAGGCTTACAGCTTCCAATGGACAGGAAAAGAACAGAAAATTTGAGTTATTAACAAATGCTTTCGTTTATGCTTAGAAAGCTTACATTCGTGGTGCTCCTTAGACATGTACAGCTCAAGGCCAGAAACCGCCGAGAAAACTGCAAAAGAAGTAGGAAGTCAGAATACTAGGTAAACAATGGCAGCAAATTAAAAAATACTGGAAGAGTGAACAAAAGGACCTGAAATTGCTGGAGTGAGCACTCCATCTCCAATTACCATGCAAGTGCCAAGAAGAACCAAGATCAGCAATGCAGTATGCAATGATTTGTGTTTTTGAAGCAACAATTTAACCCTTGAGCTGCTCTTTTCCTCCGGCGGGTGCTCCATTTTATATGTTGACAATGCTTCATCGGCAACTTGTCGATTAGGCAAAAGGCTTACTTTAGCATGCCTGCATATTAAGGAATAAAGGGCAAAAGTACCTCCTGCAAAAATATCACCAAAACCAAAACTTAGTTTTATGTCCAAATGGTTTCGATATTTGACAGATTAACAGATAATTTTAGTACTCACCCTCGCCATTGTCGTCAGCTCGAAGGACTATAAAGACATATTTGAATAAAGGGACTAGAGTTAGAGTCCAGAAAACAAACGAGAGAGTGCCAAAAATCTCTTCATTAGTCTCTGAGTGATGAATGTCTTCTGCAAATGTACTTTTGAATACATAAAGAGGGGAAATGCTCAGGTCCCCATATACAACACCAAGGCTTTGATAAGCTAAGAGTAGAATATTCTTCCAAGATTCCTTCTGAAATGCAATTCAGCAAGCAGTTTATTAGTAGTGTTCAGTCAAGAAAGCATAGTAGAATTCCCTAGATGTGAATGTTCACTGTGCAACATTAAGACCTAAAAAATTTGGTATCTAATCATACCAAATTCCAAGAAACTCATCAAGAGGTGGGCTCATAATCATCTGAAAAAGCAATTTTGTTAACTTGTGGACAAACCTTGGAAGTGCTCCAACACCTTGAGTATTTAGGATCCATGTTTTTTAGGCTCCAATCTGCACACTGTAATCTTGTTGATGGAGAAAAGCTAGATGCAGATCTTCACTGCACAAGAATGGATATGTTGATGTACATAAGGAGATGCCAAAATTAAGAACAGAAATAGACTCATCTTGAAAAAACACACAAGGAGAGCGACCCATATCTCTACTTTACAACACCGTTTAAAGGAGATAAAAGGCAACACACTTTCACACGCATTTCAACAAAACCCACATGGCATCCATACCTTCTTCATTCTCATTAACTTGTAAGCGGTCTGTGTGAAGAAATTCAAGAAAGAATTATTGAGATGAAAATTCTCTGATGCTGAAGAGTGTGGTTTATCTGTTTCTTCATCAATTTCTTTTGTTTGGTGTCTAATGTAGTGTGAGGAGGATGAAAGAGACTGATAGCTCACTTTTTCGACCCTAAATTAAGCAAAATAGGCTGTGGAAATGTAGATCAACAGAAGTGTAACTTGTAGTATCAAACATGAAGACCAAGGGCATAATTTAAGGCAAAATGTTATTTTAGCAACTGACCATTGTTCACGGGAGAAACGGAAAGAAAAAAGAACAGGAGAATGTTGAAAGGCTCCATGAAAGGAACACTAATCACATGACCTAACGACAATAAAGCAAGTAAACTAATCCTCACAAAGATGAGCCCACAGGAATAATGGCGTGTTTGAGGACCATTACCCCACCCACCCACCCACTCTCTCTCTCTCTCTCTCTCTCTCTCTCTCTCTCTCTCTCCACACACACAGAGTCACACAGTCACACACCCACACATGTGTCTTTATCTATTTGGATATGCATATATAAAAACTATATTATATACAATCTGTTGAATAAATATACGAGAAAAAAAGGACTAGATTCCCACCAGACACGTAAAATTACTATAGAAAAACCTTGTAGCTAGATAGCCAGTGCAATTGGCAAAGGGCAAATGGTCTTTGTGTGTTCCTTGTGAATCATAGAGAAATGGGTCAAACCCAACAGCGAAAATCTTGTAATCAATCTCTACTTCCTCCAGCTCACAACTGTATAAAACAAGACCAAGAAATCAACACTAAAATAATGAAGTTTTATACCCAGTGTAAGACTTGAATCTAAAGAATAGACCAATAGTCAATTTTTTTTATCGATTTCTGCTGAGATTGCGGTCTTAAAGACTGGTATTTTCAGTTTTCTACCTGAATATAAGTTGAGACAGAGCACTGATTGTGTACCCAAAAAGAATGATGTTATACATCAAAAACTAAGCAAAAAATCTTAGAATTACTGAAGATTTGACCTATTGCTATCCACAGACCCTGGTACTAGTTAAATAAAACTGGTACGAAAGCCTGAATATTTCTATATAAAAATAAAAGTTACATCAAAGTTTATATAACCATAGCGATTATAATACATGGATTTGATTAATTAGGCTTAGGTTATGGGCCTAAACATGTTTCGTACACCACCTGCATGTGTAGTGGGACTTTAATTTCCATCTCGAAGGAAAATTGACGAGGTATACTGGTGCGATGTAACGAGACAACACTCTTTGGCAGAAGTGACGGATACCATCTCTGCATTTCCATGTAATATTAAAAAAAAAGATTTAAGGACTTACCAAACTGATCTCCAGATAAATTGAGAAGGATTTAGGTCTACTTGCAAATTGGATGTGTCTCTGAGACTGAGAGAGAGAGAGGGGTGGGGTTGAGAAAGGACATGTACCTGGTTTTTAAACAGAACCACGTGATGAGAAGATGACCATTTCCTCTCTGTTATTAAAAGCTTAAAATGGTACACTACCCATCACACCCCACTCCTCTCCCTAGCCCTACCTTTCTGTGATCACGCCAAATCGCCTCCTTGCCCTTTTAACGTTTTATCTAACAGACGCCATTGGCTTTTATCAGTTACAATCCTGAATCAAACATCACCTACCCGAACTAATCGTATAACCGATTACGCGATTTTGCACAAACAGCCAAACAAACTCTTAAAGCAACAAAAACGAAATCAGTGAATGAATCTGAAATCCATAAATGCAGTAGCTGAGGTTAGTTACAGAAGCAACAATAAATCGAAAAACATAAATGAAGAAGAGCAGTCCTTGGCCCCTTTTGGACCACTCGCGGATCTGGTTTCATCTCAATCGATAGATACAGAATTCGAAAACGAAAATGAATTGCAGTAGTATGAATTTCCTTTATGTAAGTTTGTACCCTTACATGTTACGCATATTGGTTTTCCGCCATTGATGCAGTAAATAAAATGGGGCAGGATTTGGCGGGAAAGAGACACATTTATAGTTACAGACACAGGTCCACAATCATCCGGCGCACATGGGGGGTTACGTTGAAAGGGAAGGATCAGTTTTGATATGAGAGAGATTAATAAAGAGAATCATAAATCATTTATCTATTAGAAATATTTTGAGCTGTGATAAATGCACACATTTATGAAAATTAAATTCACAGAGAGAGAGACAGATAGACGTGTGTAGATGCGTATGACTTACATATGATTGAACGATTTGGTTGTATTTATACGTAAATATGGTAAATGTACAAATACTTTTTAAAGTATAATTTTGTGTACATCGCTTCCTAGAGACGGAGGGAAACACCATGCGTTGGGAATACCAAAATGTTGTCATTTCCGTACAGAAAAGTCCAATTTACTAGTATGATTGGAGTTTTTTTTATTCAATGATTGAATTTTCACTGAATTTATCAAAACAAACTATAGCTGCTTGGCCAATGACTTGAGTTTTTTTTTATGCAATGATTGAATTTTTCAGGGAATTTATCAAAACAAACTGTAGCTGCTTGGCCAATGACTCGACATTCTTGATTATTTCATCTAATAGAGAAAATCTTTCTTACGGAGGATCCTGAAAGGGGCCATTACGGAAGCTCCGAAGGGGTCCAACTGATACCTCATCGTAATAATCTGAACCGGTCATCTTGTATGTCAGGGCTCGCGAAGTAGTGTGTATATACAAAAAAATCAACTTGACCCAGAATCTATAGGTATGTCAAAAATTGAATTTTTGTGCCAAAAGACAACAGCCTGGATTATTTTAGAACTTGAAATTCTGAAATGTTCCAGACTGTTTTTGCACCAATATTTAATTTTTGACATACTTATCGATGCCGGGGCAAACTGATTTTTTTGCTTATACACAAATACTATTTTGAGGACCCTACAAAATGACATATTCAGATTATTGCGATGGAGTGTAAATGGGGCTCCTTTTGGGGCTTCCATAAATGGTCCTTTTCAGGACCCTTCGTAAAAATGATTCTCTCCTAATAGCAAAGTACAATGATTTCGATCAATACCATTTACTTTCAAGGAGTAATAGGGTGGGGTTTCTTGTCCAAAAAAAGGTGGGGTTTGGCCGAAAAAATCCAATCGACTTCTTGCTTTTTACTTACTGGAATAAGTCAAAAGCAAAAAGTTTCCTAGTTTGGCCTAAAAAGTACTGTAGTATTTGCTTTTTTTGTTATCAACTTTATTACAATTGTTTTCATAATTTTTCCGAAATGCCCTTCCATCTATTAGGAAGAAATTAAGTACGCCAAACTTAATGAGGGTAGATTGGGTATTATGATAAGAAAAAGGTAAAGGCATAATTGTCAAATAAGGTTTACTAGGGCATACATGGTTTGCCGAAAAAATAGTAGGAAGCTCCGATTCGAATTTGGAATTTTGGTACCAACCATTCAACTTTTCGAAACACCAAAAAGCCAAAAATTGGCTTAACTTTAGGCCAAAAGTTGGCTTAACTTTACCGACTCGTCGATATGGAAAAAATGGACGAATTTGATAGGCTAGGATTAATGAGACTGTGTGTGCTTGAGTTACATCAAATGGATCCATATTGTTTATAATTATAATTTGCTTATTTATCTATTGGACTAATTGAAGAGCCAATAAATCATATTCATTCAATGAGCTCTGCAATCCATCATACACTAGTTTACAGGAACTACTCTTTAATAATTTTACAAAATAATTCAAAAGTATATTATAAATAGGAAGAAAATTTGAAGTGTAGGGGCAAAATACCCCCTTGCACCCCTGTCCGCCCCTGATACCAAAGGGCCCGAAATAACTTATTACTATTTGTATTGATGGGTTGTCAAGTTGAAATACTCATTTCTATCTCTTCAAATTTGGTGATTGACGAAAGCTACACCAAAAAGTGTATGCTTCTTCCCTGGCAGAGCCATTTGCTCACATGACTCTTCAAATATGAATAAACTCTCCTTGAACAAGCTCTATGTAGTTTACCTAAGGTGTGTATGCATGAAGACGTCTTTAAAAAAATATACTAAATTACTAAAATTCGAGATAATGGAAATTGAGAACGTAAATGGATCATCCTACTAAAGGATTAAAGTGTGTGGAATAAGATCCGACGTTCATGAAAAGTAAAGATTATAAATAATTTAATTAAAACAGTGGTCGACACCTTGATTAATAATTTAATTAATCAAAACAGTCCATACCCATTTTTGCTGTTCGGAACAGCGGTCCATATCTTAATTACTAATAATTTTTTCTTTTTTCGAAGCGATATACATTAGTGGAGGTTAGAGAGGAGTTAGTAAGTTAACAACTGAAGAAAGTTTGAAGTCTCTCCATAGACTCGAACACTAGACCACCCCCTTACAAGCAATAGCAACGGCAGAATGTAAGTCGCGGGGTTGAGCGACCCACGGGAAAAAAAAATTACTATCACTATATCAATTTTCTTTTTTTTTTTCAGAAATTCGTAAAGGACTCATATGAACTAGTAGTTGCTAAATTCGGACACAGGTCCATTATCATCCGGCGCACATGGGGTTACATTGAAAGGGAAAGATTAGTTTTGATATGAGAGAGATTAAGGAGAATCATTTGTCTATTAGTACTATTTTGAGCTGTTGACACATGCACAAATTTATGAAAATTTTATTTAGACAGGCGTATACAGATGCGTATGATATATATGCGCTTGAACGATTTGGTTGTATCTATACCTAAATACAGTAAATGTACATATACTTTTATTACTCTATAATTTTGTGTGTTGCTTTCTAGGAACGGAGGGAGACGCCATGCTTTGGAAATACTAAAATGTTGTCCTTTCCGTACATAAAAGTTCAATATACTACCGTGATTGGAGATTTTTTGTTTAATGATTGAATATTCATTGAAATTTATCACATAAATAATTCAAATTCATCGGATATCGTACCTACATTACCATAATAAACTATAGGGGCTTGGTCAATGACTCGAAATTCTTGATTATTTCATCTTCTGATATTATCAATGTACAATGATTTCGATCAATACCATTTACTTTGTAATAATTACCGACTTGACGAGATGGGAAAAAATGGACGAATTTGTTGGGCTATGACTAAAGAGGCTGTTACCACAGTTGTGTGTGCTTGAGTTACAACAGGTGGGTCCATATTATTTTTACCAATTTTCAAATGATAAAATCAGGGAGATCAACATTTTCTAAAATCAATAGTTAATTTCTATCTCTTCCAATTTGAAGATTGACAAAAGCTACACCGAAAAAGTGTAGCACTTTTGCTTCTTCCCTAGCAGAGCCTTTTGCTCACATGGCTCGTCAAATATGAATAAACTCTCATTGGAGATGCTATATATTACTACTTATATAAGATGTGTGTGCGTGAAGACGCTTTTAAAAAATTATTTTAACTTACTAAAATTCGTGAGAATGGAAATTGAGAGCGTAAATGAATGATTCTACAGTCCTACTAAAAGATTACATGACTAAGGTGTGGAGTAAGATCGGACGTTCATGAAAAAGTAAAGATTATATATGGTCAAATAATTTCTTCACTTTTATGATAAAAAAAAACAACAAAAAAAAAATTACGAAACAGTAGTCTGTACCTTAATTTAATCCATACCACTATATTTGCCATTCGGAACTTTTTATTCGTGAGATGGTATACATCAGTGGAGGCTAAAGGAGAGTTAGTAAGTTAACAACTGAAGAGAGTTCGAAGTCTCTCCATAGACACGAACTCCAAACCACCCCTTATAAGCAGTGGCAACGGCAGCATGTAAGCCGTGGGGTTGGCGATCCCACAGGCATTTTCTTTTTTACTATTACTATATTAATTTTTTTTAGAAATTCATAAATGACCCCACATGAATTTAATGCTGACACTACACTGGATAACTCCATCACCTTCACTCGTTTTGTTCTTTTGATAATGAGAGCTTGATCCATTTTCCTAAGTTTTATCCGTCAAGTTTTTCTCCACTATAACAAACTATAGCGGCTTGGTCAGTTACTCGATATTCTTAATTATCCAATTTTATATTAGAAATATACAATGATTTTCGATCAATGCCATTTTCATTGTAACAATTACCGACTTGACGAGATGGAAAAAAATGGACGAATTTGATGGGCTAAGACTAGAGACTGCTACACAATTGTGCGTGCTTTGAGTTATATCAGGTGGGCCATTTTATTGATACCAAATTATAAACATGATTTTATACAAATTACAATAATTTGCTAATCTATGCGACAAATTAAAGAGCCAATAAAACAAATTCATTCAATGGGCTCTTCAATCCATCATACCAAGGGACCCAAATTTGTTGCAAATTTGATGCTATAATTTAGTATTATTTTTGTTGAGAATTAAATTCACTGACAGACGTGTGTAGATGCGTATGTTGCACTAGAGGCTAACAAGCGTTCTGAATAATTTGGTTGTATCAATATTTAAATACAGTACATGTACAAATACTTTTTCTATAATTTTTGTGTAGGTCGCTTTCTAGAGACCGAGGGAGAGACCATGCTATGGGAATGCCAAAAAGTTGTCATTTCCGTAGATAAAAATCCAATATACTAGTGTGATTGGAGTTTTTTCATTCAATGAATTTGAATTATTTATATCACATGAATATTTCAAATTCACCGGACATCACACCTACATTACCACAACAAACTATAGCGGCTTAGACAATTACTCGAGATTATTATTGATTATTCCATCTTATGGTATTAGCAATGTATAATGATTTTCAATAAATACCATGTTCTTTGTAAAAATTACCAACTTGAGATGAGATGGAAAAAATGGACGAATTTGATGGGCGTGGACTAAAGAGACTGCTACACATTTGTGGGTGCTTTAAGTTACATCAGGTGGGTCCATATTGTTGATATCAAATCCGACCGTCGAGTGGGTAGTGTAGAGCTAAGAGCATCTCCAAGGAAAGAAACATGATTTTATACCAAATTATAATTTGCTTATCTACGTGACAAGTTAAAGAGCCATCATACCATGGGACCCAAATTTGTTGCAAATTTGAAATAATTTATTATGTATATTGATGACTTGTCAATTTGAAATACTCATTCCTATCTCTTCAAATTTGAAGATTGACAGAAGCTACACCAAAAAATTGTACCAGCACTTTTGCATCATCCCTTGTAGAGCTAGCCATTTGGTCACATGGCTCTTCAAAATATGAATAAACTTGGATTTTGCTTCTCCCCTTGGAGATGCTCTATATTAGTTACATAAGAAGTGTGTGCGTGGAGACGCCTTTAAAAAAAATACTAAAGTACTAAAATTCGTGAGGGTTTAGGGTTTAGAGTGTGTACATGAACGATTATCGTACTAAAGGATTACGTGACTATGGTGTGGTCCGTGTGGAGTAAGACGGACGTTCGGGAAAAGTTAAGACTATGATCAAAATAATTTCTTCACTTATGATAAAAAAAAATTTTGATTTCTTTTTACACTCCTAAATATACATTACTCAACCATCCAAAAATGTTACTCTACTACGAAAAGACACAATTTTCAAATAAAAAATAAAGTAATTTCATATATATATATATATATATATATATTTCTTCGTACCAAATTTGGTGCCAAAAAATTCAAAAAATTATGATGAACTAAAATCCTTCATTTTTTAATTAAAAAATAACACATCTTTTTAAAATGGACTAACTTTTTGAGACGATGAGTACTAAATACCCTGATAATTATCATTCACAAATAATCGTCCACACCATTCATTATCTCCTTTGGTCGCCTCCATTGACAAAGATTCTCGAACATCAATGCCAATTTGGCATTCGCCATTACCATGGTCAAATTTTCAACTGCTATTAGTGGGCATTCCCTGTCAATTGCACTATTCATACCATCAGTAATCTCTGTGATACTCTGTTCGTCCTAGTTTATTAGTATTATTTTTGAAAGTTCACATCGTTTTTAAATTATTTATATCTTTCGATTTAAAATATTTTATGTAATTTTGAAAATTTTATTTGATAGAAGTAATAGAACTAATTGACATTCATTAAAAAAATTCATATTTCATATAAAAAATATTATCAAGTAAAAGATATAAGCAATTATCTATCTCATTAGAATAGAATGAAAGACGAACAAATTGAATTTTTTTTCTCTCGTCAACCTGTCAAATACTTTTGTAATTCAATATTCTCCATCATTGTTCATCGACTATGGCTAAGTTTCACATTTGATAAAATGAGATTTTTCATTTTAGATGAGTTTTATGAAGTTGTGATAAAATCGCATTATTTTCTCACTTGATAAAATCTCCTCTCAATGGCTTATTTACCAATTTGCCCTTCTTTTCTTTCATCACCTATGAACAAAAAATAAACGTTAAGAACTTACCCAACAGTACCAAGGTTTTTTTATAAAATATTTACTTTGAACCTACTAATTTGTTCCCCCTCATTCATCAACATCCACCATAAATACATGGAAGAGGCAAGAGTGAGGTTGGGGTGTGGGTGTGTGTGTGTGTGTTTGGCGTAAGGTGGGGTTCCAGACAAAAGTTAATGTCTTGGGGGGCAAAATGGTAATTTCGCCCAACATTTGAGAATGACTTTGATAAAATCTCTTCCAAGCTTTTATCAATTGAGAGACTTTTTTGATAAAATCTCAAATTTTATGAGATAAAATCAAGTGGGAAACTTAGCCTATTTCTACAATTGTCCATTTAGATTAACGGAAGTGTTTGGCCACCTTAGGTCTACATTATAGGTTTTTCATTTTGAGTGATTTTGATGTGGATTATAAAATGCATTTTGAGTGATAAATAAAAAAATGCAGACTTCGAAAATCCTCTTCCGAGGAGTTTTTTG
Source organism: Gaultheria prostrata (assembly GCA_036023075.1). Classification (NCBI taxonomy): domain Eukaryota; kingdom Viridiplantae; phylum Streptophyta; class Magnoliopsida; order Ericales; family Ericaceae; genus Gaultheria; species Gaultheria prostrata. The sequence goes on from JAXBDA010002370.1 coordinate 40,777, forward strand.
GATTCTCCATACAATTTCACACTATCTTACACAAAATCTATTATTATCATCAAAACAGTTTCACATATTTTTTTATAATAATCCATGAATCTATAATTAATTTATATTCAATTACCTCCCAAAACACCCCTTATTGGCATCTTATATATGTTATTAAGTAAAATACTTTTAACAGTCGTCAATAAAAAATAAATGGTATACGGGTCCGGTAAAGGGAAAAGAGTTTAATATTATTTTTTTGTCATTCAATAGACATCAGTGGGGGTTAGCGGGGGAGTTAGTGAGTTAGTTCAGAGGGGGTCTAAAAGCTATCCATAACCCTAAATCCCAAAAGCCTCTATTGAAACTCGAACTCTAGTCTCGCTTATGGGAGAACTAGGAAATAACCGTTAGGCTACAAGTCCTTGGTTGAGTTTAATATTATTGCTCAAGTTAAAATATGTAGTTCCGGCTAGAATTTTGCTCAGGTAAGTGAAATAAAAGAGGTTCAGAGAAAATAAGAAGAGCTAAAATAGGAAGAGCTAGCTTGCCTGCGAGATTGTGAGGCGCATTGTTGCTATCTTAAAGTCATTGTTCCTTTCTCACATGAAGGTTCTAGCAAACACAATGACTGAGAGATCTAACCCAAAGCGTAGTTGTGCACATATAGGCAGTGGCGACGCTACCATATAGCCAGCGAGGTCAAGCGACCTCGCTGGGTTCAAAAAATGCACTGAATTTTTTTTTAGATATAAATCAAATTTTCTTTACTATTGTCAACGCTGGGTTACTCATGCGAGGTTAAAAAAATATTTTCAACTAAATTTGAATCAACTTGTTATAGCCCTAACAAAACAAAACAAACTCAAACACAATTTAATCTCACATATCACGTGCATTAACATAAAAGTGGGATAGTGGGCTTTATATTATTGGGATATAATGGGATAGTGGGCTTTATATAATAGGATATAATGGAATAGTGAGCTACTGGGTTTGGGAAAAAAATAGAAAAATGGGACTTTGCTCTATCTCTCTGTCTCTGTGTCAAAAAGACCGATGAAAGAACAGGGCCACATGCGATGAATTTCGAGGAGAAGAAAACCTGAAGATTGAAGATAGAAATTTATTTTTTCCCCTCAAGCCTCTCCTCGATCTCCTTTCCACGCAACAAACTGGGCCCTCATCAGTCATCAATGAGATTTGTTTTGTTTCTCTCAAGAAATCTAGGGTTTTGATCAACCATATAATACTCCGAAAAAGGTATTAAATCTTAATCTATTCAACTGAAGTCTCGTCGTGGGATATTGTAATATGTAGAAGTCTTTTTTTGTCAAACGATGTAATGGATATGTCTCTTTTGCCTAGTCGGAGTTTTTTTTTTTTCGCATACAGTTTTTTATCATGGACACGCTTTGTATTTTTGTCAGCGCTGAATGAAAATCCTGGAGTCGCCACTGCATATAAGCCATGTTTGCTAACGTTTTTAGTTTTTAGGGGATTCGTAGTATGGGGGATTGAGATTGGGATAGATAGTGGAGAGGTAAATAATGAAGAGATATATAATCCCCATTTGTTTGATTTGCTCCCAATCCTTATTTCAGTTATTTGATTTGCTCCGGATTATGATAACGGATTTGGGTTGCATAGTAACAATGTCAAATTTGTCCCAAATTTTCTTCCATTTTTAAACACTTTGTATTTTTCAATAATTATTTTTTATTTTCATTACTCATTTTTGTGGTTTATTTATTACTACTAAATAATTTTTTTAGTAATAAACTTATATCTACTCATATATAAGAGACAAAAAATTATGACGTACTCACAAAAAATTATATATGTTTTCGACGCTGCTAATAGTACGGACCGCCTGGTATCGATTGTGTACCGACCGGCATCGGGAATTTGAATGAAACGGAGTGATTTTGGACCAAGCAGTTAGGGACGTCGGATTTGTGCTTTCGCTCCAACTTTGTTATTTATAAGCGTGCCCAAAGCGTAAGGCTTAAGTCGGAGATAGCATAATACCGGTAAGACCGGATCGAATCCACAGGGACCGAACGTACCGAGCGTGAAATTTATCTTGCACGTGATGGTTTTTTAGCCTTGAAGCGGCAAACTTGAACTTTGTGGTTTTGGGGTGGAATTCACTCGACTTCGTGAACGACTCGGAATATGAAAAGACTAATTAAAACTAAGGCGAGGTCTAGGGGATTTCAACGCCCATGACTCGGGTCGATTCATTCTCCTCTATGATAACCGGCTCGGAGGTGTCGTTAGACTTGCTCCGAACGGAAGATTTGATACTGAAACTCATTTAAACTATAAATGGTGCTTAGCAAAGACTAGGAATTTTCGGATTATTTGGCAAACGGCCGAGTTGACATCGCCCTAAACATCACACGTGGCAAGTAGCATAGCTCTTGCCTACGTGAGATCAAAGAGGTTAACAAACCCGGTCTTTGGTACGTAAAATTAATCCTAACTCTTTGCTAAACAAGCAATGTATTCAACATGGCGAGG